>JAAKBF010000370.1:0-26397 GCA_012656075.1 Phytophthora hibernalis
ACCACTCGTCGCCAATGTTCCTGTCGGCCACGATCTCCCGGAGCGGGCCGCGTACTCGACCAGCGGTTCGTCCTGCATCTGCTTCCTGTCGTGCAGACTGGCGACCACCTCCGGGTCGAGCGCTGTTCCCGTATCGCCCCCGCAGAAGTCGTGCCAAGTTCTCGTCCGTCTCGTCGGTGATGGCCGACATGATGTTGCCGTACCACCTGAGGTCTCCCCCTCAAGGTGCGATGCCATCTCCAAGTACACTTCATCCTCGTCCCAGTGGACACCAAGCGTACGCTCCTGGCGCCTTGTCTCCGTCTGTACCGCGCGCAGCCAAGTCGACACGGCCATGGTTCCGTCCAAGCCCTTGAACTTCGGGAGCCGCATCTTCTTCCTGCCACGAAACTCGCGGATCACCTCTCTCGTCGGCGCCGTTGCTAGTGGCGTCGCCGGAGTCGCTGCCCACGTTGGTGTTGCTGTTGGCGGTGCCGGTGGTTCCGAACGGCGTGCCTGCTGCATCGGTGGGTCTGTCCGAGCACCCCCTGACAGCGTTCCGCCTTCACCATTTCCGACCGTAGTGCCCACGTACTCGAAGTCCTGCTCGTCGTCGTTGTCCGGGTCGTCGCCGTGCCCGGTCAGCGATGGACAAACCGATTGCTGCCTCGGTGCGGGTGGGTTGCTGGTGAACCTCACTGCCCGCGTTCCGTCTCCGTCGTCTTGCGTCCCGACCGCCAAGTTCGCCGTCCTCGAAGGCGTCGTAGTCGCGTCCGAAACCGTACTTCCGCACTTTGTTGGCGCGGCTGCGGCGTGTTACCGCTCGTCACGCGGACACTCGCAGTCCTCAATTGCGCGCGTCCGCCGTCCCCAGTATTCAGCGTCATAGCTGCACTCGTCCGCTGCCGCTTTGACTGCACAGGAGTCGTTGCGGTCGGGCTCAGCGACGCACGCCTCAGTGCGCGCGCGCTTCGCGCCGTATTCGTAGTGTCCCCTCCAGTAGACATCGCTCTCTTTCCTAACCAATATCACACCTTATTAGCATCCGTACTGTACAAACCACTTATCTTTCTCATCCTCTTGCACGTGCAGGCCACGGCTCAGATCCTTCGCGCAGGTCGCGACTTCGGCTGTACGTGCAGGCCACGACACCGGATAAACTTGTTGGTGAGCGAAGACTCCTCGTCCAGGCGACGAGTGTCTTGCTCGTTGCCCGCAAAGTCTCAGGCAGACTTGCTTCGAACCGTTCACTTCTCCGTGCTCGCTCAGTCTCAGGCAGACTGGCCAGCGTAGTTCTCCTCGTCCAGGCGACCAGTTGTCCCACTTGGCGTAGCTCGCAAAGTCTCAGGTAGACTCGCCCAGAACACCCCTGAATGACCACCAAATAGTCGCTGGTGGCGTCACTGAGGATAGACTAGGCCCGTAGGTAGCATAACCGACCAGGCGTCGGCGCGTCCACGCCAGCTGCTCAGGTAGAAGGGGCGTCACATGCACAGAGACGACACAGGTGTGAGCGTTATCGGTAGCCGCAACGCTCGGTTCGTCTGTAGGCTAGCTCACCGCATACACCATGCACTATACATCGCCAACGCGGGTCTTCACCGTGACGAACACTTGGACCGCGCGCTGACACACGGCCAGGAGGACTCTGTAGATCCCCTTGTCCCTAGTGGTCTCAAACCACCTCCCGTGCCCTCCGTCTGCGTTTTCCTTGCCTTCTATAGTCTGTGTATCCAAAGCTTACCAACAACTTGTCGTGTGTTTTGCTGCGTAGTTACTTGACTTCAGCTCTTCCCGCTCAAATGGTAACTGAGAGGCGAGGTGAACGATCGCCCACCCAACACTCTCTTAACTACCTTGCTCGTCGCCTAACTACCTTGCCCGTCGCCTACCTACCCTGCCTAATCCGCTCGAGATCGACCTTTCGTCGCCTGCCAGCGGCCCTCTGCACCCTGGATCTTCCTGCTCGCTCGGCTTCTCCACCGCTCATCTGCTCCACTCGCGTCGCCCCGCTCGCCGCTTTACTTCCTTGAATGCCTCGCCGGCACGTCGTCCCGTCTGAGTTCTCGCCCTGCAACTCTTCGTCCGTAGCCGTCCGTCCGTCTGGCAGCACTGGCGTTCGTTCAGCAGCTGCCGCCATGCACCTTCAACGTCACTCGCCAGTCACTAACTCGGGGCTGCACTGCTGCTGCTGGCGTGACGCAGTCCGCCTACTATTGCATACGCGTGTGGTAACCATAAAGTGACGGACCACATGGATCAATACCACAGGTCGTGATGTCACGATCTACGAGCTGCAACGCAGATTGGAAGTGGGATTTATTGAAGTTGCCGATGTGCTTCGCAAAATCAATGCTGAAGAGCAAAAGACATTCAATCGGCTTCTGACAAAATGGATATCTAGTCACTTTTGACCGCTGGTTGAAAACACTCACAGAAAGAAACCACAGACCAAAACGAAGGAGTACCAGGCAACCATGGAAGAGGAATGAAGTGAAGTCAATTTGATAAATAGTGTTGAATAAAAACCAGTACGTAATTCTGCATTTGTACACTTCTTTCGCTCGTACGACTATAGCACCATGAACATGTACCTGGAGCTCACAAACTACGCACTTGGCCACTGCGTTGTGGGCCTAGTTCTCGACCGCATTCAAATGAAGAAGGAGCGGCTGCATCACGATCGCGAAGAAGAACATCATCTCAAGACCATCTTCCATCTCCACGCAACCTCTCACCACCCACCCGTCCGCTTCAATTGCCGCGCCTCCACCGGCCTGGACACTCGTCATTCCCGGTGTTCCGTAAGTTTCATATGACGTTTCCCATCAAAACGTAGGCGAGTGGACTTATATTTTCAAGGAATCACGAATCCCGATCGGCTATTTTGACTGCGATCCACTATGAGCGGCTACGGATCGAATCCTTCCTTGAAATCGTAAGTCCATTCGCCCACGATAAGACCGCTCTCTCATTGGCCAAAATACTAGCGTACAAGGCAGCTTGCAGGCAGTGCTCAAAACGAAGCTGTCATGAGTGATGAAAGCTCGCAGGGAGTTGTGGACAGGAGGAATCCTCCTGTAGTCAATGCACAGGCAATACGAGATGCCTGCATAGCGCCCGAAACGAGGAAGAAGTACACGGGCAACATAAACGGGATCAAGAAGTGGATCCGGGAAATCTCGCCGAGGAACACACTGCCAGATTTTTCGATGAAGGTGGCGACCTTAATTTGGCTGAGTTCACACCGGCATATTTTGACAAGTTTCTAGTGTACAAGAGTAGTAGTGCACGATCAGTTACGTTGAGTGATATCGCAGCGCAATGAAGGATCTCTACAGGTTAAAGCGCATTGCACTTCCCGTGGAATATGGTGACGACATGAAGCAGTTATTCTCTGGAATGAAGAGACTGGAAGCGGAACAGAACCAGTCTAGCACACCGAAGAACTCTGGAAAACAACCTTTAACTTATTCACTTTATGAGGAGCTCTGCAGATCTACTCTCACGCGCGATGACAGGGGTTTTCGCATTTGTTTTTGACTACACAGTGGAATCTAATGTGTAGGTCAGTTTCTGTCCAGACTCTCCAAACGCAGCATTTGATGATCCAAGACGACAGCATCGGAGCAGTTTTTTTAAGATCAAGAAGGTTCTGGGCCACGGGACCCTCGCCATCTCTACGCGAACCCATTTAGCCCATCAACGTGCTGGATGGCTGCGTTGGGGGTTATTTGGCATGTAACCCACGGTTGCAACCTGGGGCTTTATTTCCAGGTTCCGACCAAAAATCGTTTTGGAAAGGCGTTAGCTGGTCTTCTCCAACATCACGGAGTTGCAAAAGCTTTGGCACTCACTCCGTGCGTAAAGGTGTAGCTACGTTTGCTTGTGGTGGAAGTACCGGTGGTCCGTCCATAGTAAGCGTGTGTCTTCGCTGTGGGTGGTCTATTGGTGGGGTTCAAGACAGGTACATTCGTTACGAAGCTGCAGGAGACCAGTTTCTAGGTCGTGTGGTTGCAGGTCTACCTGTGAATAATTCAAATTTTGCTGCGTTACCTCCGCACTTCCGTGCAAATTCAGGTGATATTATCAAGTCGAGCGTAATGAAAATGTTTCCGGGTCTTGCTTACGATTTAAATCTCGTTGCAATTTTGGAGCTTTGTCTTGCCTCATTAGTGCAACATGCCGAATTTCTTCTAAACGAGCTGCCCAGCAATCATCAACTGCGGTCAATATCAGTCAGTTTACTAACCCGGCGCTTTTGGAAGAGTTATTATCAAATTTGGAGAACGAGGAGTCGAAAACGATGCACCCAACCGGAATTCCACCCCATATTGAACTATATAAATAACTGGACAGGCAGCAAAAATCGATTGATGTTCTCCCGATATGCTGGAGCAGCGAATGGAGCATGTGCTGGAGAAAAAGGCGTAACGCAGGTAATATCACAAGGGAGCTGCTACGCGAGGAAATCACGTCTCTCTTGACGGCCTTGGGCCTACAGGGAACGAATACGAAAGGACCAACAAGTGTATCTTCGTCAGCACCGTCACGTTGATACTATATGTGGGGAGGAAATTTCACCTGCTGCCGAGAGACTTTGATTTCCCTAGCATCGATCCACTTGCAGCTTGGACGCTGTGGTGGTTTGGCGATGCCAGGCGCGGATATCCTCCGTACAACGGCATTTCATCCGACGATCTGAGCACACCAAAAAGAAAGCAACTCTATCAGATTGGTCGATGATAATGCGGCACATTATCAACGGCATCGACGTGCAAAAGGGCTTACCAATGCCGTCCATCCGCGATGAAGAACACGCCATCGAGCTGTTCAAGACGGGGTACGATACACTGAAGTTAAAGCCTAGCACACGCACGCGTAGAACGGACCACCATCGTGTTGAGATTGGTGCGCGAGGCTGACACCACGCGCAGGCGCACTCTTCCGTTCAAGTCACGCAAACGTCAAACACGTTAATAAACCATTTATTTTAGCCAATAGAAAGCTCTTTTCGTTTCGTCGGCTGATGGGCTTATGTTTACTCAAGACAAGTCAATATATGCACTCGATTTCACCTTTTGCTGGCGTTGTAATCGTGCCACTCGACAGCTTACAGCAGCCGAGCTCACGCACTACAACGACGGGTGAACGCTCACTCGCTTTGATTTTGCCTTTCACTCTCAAGTCTCCAACTCACCAGAAGGACTACGACCGAGGGCTCCGTCGCGAGCACCGCCGCCAGAAGACGCAGTCCGGACCGCTGCAAGAGAAGCATGGACAGCTATCCGCAGCTACAAGCGAGAGAGCTCCCAGAGAGGAGAAGCTGCAGCAGCAAGTCTGAAAGCTGGGAGCAGAACGCCAGACCTGTGTAGATGCAAGCAACCTTCGAAAATCGGATCCAGCGTTCGCTTGCGGTCCGTCGGCGCCCTCCGTCCAGCAAACTAATGTATTCCTCATCGCGCATGATCTTCGCCTTGCACCTCGAGGGTTGTAGGATGCGATAGTTGGTCTCGTTGCCACAGCACAAGGCCATGACGTTGTCGTAGCACTCGAGCCTGGGTGTGTTGGCTCCCCAATTTTTATACCTGGTTTTTGTATGTCTCTAATCTGTGTGTGTCACACAGATAGAGGTTAAGCAGAGGAGGTTAACAAAGTACTAAAGTTAGCTAACTACGACAGCTCTACTTGGTATACAGTTTAAAAACGCATACCATGAACAGGATCCATAAGCGTAGTACGCGTCATATTTTACAATAACTTTCCAAGCTTCGCTTTTTAAAAAACACTTCCATCGTGGTGTCGACATTGACATGAAACATTTCATCGGACAGGTAGATCGTGTCGCCTTAATAAATCCAACCCGCCGTGATGGCGTCGTATATGGCCTTCCGTACAAGTGGCGTATTTGGTCCATCGGGCTGGTAAAATGGTAGTGGAGCAGACGAATTGGGCGTCGAGTAGCCATCGACAAAGTCCCAAATTGTGACCCCAACACATCGCTTTGTTTTCTTACAGGCCGACACGACGTTCGTGTAGATGCCCACCTGTTGCCGCTGCTCACTCACGGTCGGATTGGCCATGCTCGTCTTCACGTTTAGCTCCGTCACCGCAACGTCCATGTTAATAGTGGTGAATCGTCGGAAGTTCCAGAAAATGTCTGCTCCGGCCACAGAGTCGTTGTTGCCGTAGTGAGACTGGAACCCGATACCTTCGACCCAAAGTTTCTTGCGTCTTAATTTCTGGGCCATTGCCAGCACCGCATCCGATTTGTTGTTGACAACGTTGATGTCGAAGTCGTTGTAGAACAACCTCGCCTTCAGACCGAGTTCGGCCCTGATCGTATTGGCAGTCTCGTATGCAGCCAAAATGTAGTCCTCGCCCGTCTTCTTGTACCAGAAGGACTGACGGTACGACCCGTCCTCTTCAACGGCCTCACTGAGTACATCCCATGCGATGCAGGTGTTGCCAAAGTGCGACATGAGTTTCGTAATGTGGTTGGACATTGCCTTCAGCATGTCGGCCTTTTCCAGCACCTTCACCCACGCTGGAACTTGCTTGTGCTAAAATGTCGAAAGCAAATATCGTCAGCACTTTGCATCTTAGTTCACCACAAGCATAGGAGACGCACCGAGACCAGAGGGGAACAACGAACCATTGACCCTGTGGTGTTGGCGAATGCGATAATCTTATCAGCTTCGCCGAACGTGAACATACCCTGCTCGGGTTCAGTCTCATCCCACTGCAATTCAAAGAGACATTCGTTAGCACCGCGAACAGCAAAATGCTGGTGTGCGGTACGGCGGCACGCACCTTCATGGCGTTGATTGGGGTGATTGCGCCAAAGTCGTGGGTGTTGTTGAGCTCCTGCGTGTAGTGTGCGTCCCTCAGCTGCTTGATGCCGGTGGCGGTGCCCATATACTTGATCCCCATGGCTTCTTGGGCCAAGTCGTTCAACCCTTTGGTGTCTGTGTACGTGGACTCGATCATCACTCGCGGGTCCGCGAGGGCGACGGCCAGCGAGACGGCGCCGAGCACCAATGCAATCAAGGCGTTCATCCTTCGACGTGTGGGCGACGGAGAGAACGACAGAATGGCCTTCCCGTGTCGATAAGCAAATCGGACAGCCGCTGACTGGCGTCCCAAGCGCTCTTGGAGTTCGGTCCAAATCGTTCAGTCCATGCAGCATTAGTAAGGGCCGGGCGCGATTCATCTTCGTAGTAAGCAAATCCTTCAAGCTTTATTGTCAACTTCATGATGAAGGGACACCTGGCCATGAACATGTTCATGTGTATACACCGAGATTCATGCTGGACAAGGCGTACACCTGTACTGTGTGGAGAGTCTCCATAGACTTCAACCTCTATTGAAGACTGAAGTGGCTTCAACAAACTACATGTACTTGTTCCTCTAGGATCCTGATGGTGCTTCTACCGAAAAGGTTTTGCCGGCATCCGCTGGTGTTTCCAACACACCCAGAGATCGAGCTGCAACCTTGGAATGGCAGCAATCGCTCTTCAACACTTTAATCGGCATCTCTTCGCTTCACCCCACCACAGTCTCATGCTTCATCAACGGGTCATACATTCTTAGGGGTCATATTCTTCTCCCAACCACGACTAAAACATTTAAACCATCCGCGGACACCCAACATCGTTCACCATGGAAGGAACAGGAGCCGGGATCTGGTCACATGTACGTTTGCTGTGACCTGCCTGGCCGCTGGTATCGTCGTCCTCCAACAAACTGGTATCACCACTCAAAATGGCACTTGCAACTGTTGGAATCATCAGCACCTCAGTAGTCGTAGAAGACGGCTTTGATTTAGGGCGGCCGCGCTTGCGGGTGACGGTGGGGCTCTTACTGAATGATTTTCTTCCAGCTCGGAGTCCAGCAGCAACTCGATGCTGCCTGTGCGTTGGGGTCGTACTGCTCTGCAAAAGTGCTAACACTGTAGCAAGCATCCACAAAATCTGCCTCCTCGTTGGACCGCTTGAAAAATGCTAATCCGGCGAGAAAGTGGCGGCAAGGTACACCCATCTGGAACAGGTACGCGCAAGAGCACACCCGCTGGTTTAAGTCTACACGATAGCGCCGAGGCGGGAAGGAGCGAGACTCGGTCACGAAAATAACGCCATCGTCCGACGGCTGCACGACCTGGAAATTCGCACCATGCCGCTGTTCCGCCAGCAACTTGTCCGCGTGAGCTGTAAAATGTTTTCCTCATGGACCCACTTCTTGGCGTGCACACTCTGGTTATAGGCGAGCGTCATGAATTTCTCCATATAGTGCTGCATCAAGTCGTACGGTGCAAGACAGAGCAGAGACTTATTCTCCTCCGCGGAGAACAGCGTGGTGTTGCGTCCGTAGAGTTTGATCTGCTGCGCGACGCAAAACAGCGTCCACGTGCGTGGGTCCAGGCCGCGCAAATAACTCTCCGCCGCAGGACACGTGAGGCCGATCATACTCAGACACGAGTTGAACTCGGCCTCGCTGTCGGCCGCTTGAGCGCGCTTCACTAAGTCTTCCACCTGCACCGCCAAGTTTTTGACCATGACCTTCAAACTTGCAATGATGTGTTGTGTGCACTGCCTCAATGGTATCCCGAACGTCTCTGCAGCTGCAAGTAGTCCTCTCGATCTGTCAGCCACCACCACAACTCTGGAAAAGTCCACTTGGGCATGTTGGCAATGCATCAAGAACCATCGCCAATTGTCCGCATCTGCTTGAGGCGCCACCGCGACGCAGAGAGGAACGAGCTCGTCATTTCCGTCTTTTGCCTGCAGTACCAACATTTGTCCGCGGTAGTTCATACTCACCAACGGAGCCGCATCCAGTCCGAAAACCGGTTGCAACCCGCGCGATTGGTGATACCGCGCCGCAAAAGGGTGCGCCAAAACGCTCTGCGGAACATCCCCGAGACCGCGTCCGTCTCAAAATTTACGTGCGTTCCGTGATTTTTGGTCTGAAACCGGTCAACAAACTTTCAAGTTTCTGGAATCCTTTGGCGAATTGGCCCGCCGCCAGCCGCAAAATTCGGTCCCGCACCCTATACGCTTTGCGTGCGGAAATTGTCTCTCCGCTGGTTTGTTGCAGTCGCTCCTGCAACTCTTTGACACTCGCGACAGCTGCGGTACTGGAGGCCGCTTGCGTGTCTCCCAGCAATATGCCAGCTGCTTGGCGCACCGTAAGCTTGGCGCGCCCGCGCAGTCGGCCGTATGTTGCGCGAAGAACGAGCTGACGAAAAAGTGGGAGCTTTGCGCGCTGCGACTCTGAGCAACTTAATGCGGAAGTTGCACGGCGGCGTGCGGCTGGCGCAAACGTACTCGTACTGCGCGCCGCCAGATTTCTTCTTGTTGATCACGAGCCGCTTGCCCTGCGCCTTGGCGAAGTCCTGGAAGAAGGCGGTGGCCGACGGCCGGTCAGGAACGTCAGTCCGCGCCGCAGCGTCAGCTCCTGTCCGTCCGGAGACGTCACAGTCACGCCCGGCGCGTCCGGAGACATCTTGACGCTACGCGGCATGGCTGAATGAATCTGACGTTAGCGCAACTTAAGTGAAGTTGGTGTGGACGACATACCGGTACGTCTGGGTCTACCCATCAATAGTAGCCCGTAAACTTCAACTTGACGTTGATCCTACGTCAGTATTTGCGACTTGTAGGCGTCGTAGCAACTTGCCGTACGCAGTTACGGCTGCGCAGTGATGGACGCATCCGTTGCGGATACAGCATTAAGCATACATGATTCTTTAGCTCTACCGGTGCTCCGCGTAAGAGCGCGAATGCCTTGTCGTCATTGTCTTGGTGGTGAGCGTGGATGCTCTTTGAAGTGACATTTCGCTGGCATTCAGGCATATGTATTAATTTCGGAGGGGCTCGCCTCTGCCAGCATCGGCGTCAAATGCTATAGTAAGAAGATGGATCTTCTTGGCGTGCCCTCCCTACCAGCCGATGAGCCACGCCCCCGTATGTGAGCAGAGCGAAGGACAACGAGGCCAGGACAGTGAAGGACAGCGAAGGACGGCGAGGAGGACGATGTGCAGCACATCCGCACGAAATGGCGTACACCACGTGGCCGCGAGATGATTCGCGCCCCAAGAAGCAACCTGTACCCAGCAAGCAAGCAGATCCAAGGTTGTTGATTGCTGCGATCTTCTCACGGTTGCTGAATGAAGGAGGCACAGCAGAGGGTCGCTGCACGAAGTGCATGTGAGAATGGCTCACACTTTTAGATTGGCGTTGGGACTGACAAGTGCCCAAGATCGTAGCAGCGTGTCGGTATTGGCGCGTACGGCTAAGACAACTAATGCAACTACTGCTGCTAGTCAGCAGCGAGGAAGTTTCAGTGCAAGTGCGTTGGAGCGTTTGGTGGACGCCCCTGAGTGTGCAGAGATACGGGTATCAGCCGTCCCGTGGTGTCGTCGGTATCAATTCCGCAGAGTCAATGTAGGGAATCCTAAGAGAGGGTATAGCATACTCCCGGTATCAAGTCCAGGTATTACTTAGCCCCTGGCCCGGTATCAAGTCCCGGCTCCTGTACTGAGCGATTTGGCAGAGATCTCGGGGCTACGTCCACTGCGTCGTGGAAACCAAGGATCGTGGCTGCCGTGCGTCATACGTGTGTAGGCTAGATTAGGTGCATATCTAGGGCGTCGGTAGTCACAGCCATCGGACACCGTTCGTGGCCAAGGGCAGGACTGGTGGTGGCCAGACGTTGACGCCAGACGATCAACGAGCGAGCATTGACACAGAATCACTGCAAGAGAGAGATTGATTACTCTAAGTTGAAGTGTTGAAGTGAGACTCAAAATTGAGCTTGCGCGGCACTTCGCTTTGCGTGTTTCGAATGTATGCATCAGGTTTTCGAAGAGTTTGGTTTCATCTCAACAATTATTTTAATAATTGTTGAGATGAAACCAGATTAAGAAGAGCTACAATCTGAAAACAATCGCTCGGATTTGTACGGTGTCTGCGGCAGGCGTCCATTCCAATCGAGGACGCAGAATAATGTGGCTTTGCTCATCATCATCTCCACCTTGAAGGTGTTACGTAGTAGTAGTGGCTATCACGGTTGGTAAGTAAGTAAGCAAAACTTTTAACAGCCAATCAAATCAAATCTTCGTGTCTTGTCTTTGCCCGCTGATACTTTCCTAAAAAGAGGAAAGTATCAAGAGGTCGAAATAGTTGCTTGTGATTGGAAAAAAATGGATGATTTTCACGTCTGAAGGTTTGATTTAAGTGGCTAAAACTCACTTAGAGACTCAGGCAACGGATGGCGTAGCGAAGAAGCAGTTAGTGGAACGAGCATCAAAGCAGCCTTCTCGCCATGGGAAACAAGCGCTGGATCGGGGTGAAGAATTCACCCTGCTCGCGTTCATGGGAACAAATTTCCAACAGTACACTAAGGGTGTTAAAACCAAGTTCTACACCAGCGCTAGCGCTGCCCTCAAGACGAAGACTCCTACACAAGTTAAGTCGAAGTGCATTGAACTAGACGGTTCGTACAAGGAGTTCAAGGTCAAGCTGAGTCGCTCGGGTTTTGGTTTAAAAAAGCGACCCAGCTAGCATTAAAGGTATTGTGGAATTATGTGTATTTTGTTACGTCGATGTCGCTACTTTTAACAATCAAATGGTTTTCGGTATGTGTGTTTCAGAACACTTGTCAAAAAATGCAAGTACTTCTACGAAATGATGAAATGTTCGGTGCTCGGCACAATATTGTACCCCTGTGATAATGGAGCCCGGACGTACGGAGTTCGGCTTGCAAGGTGCGACCGACCTGTTCACACGCTCCCCGCCCTCGATGTTGTCCGGCGCAGAGCAAGCCATCGAGACGAATGCGGCACTTCACGGGACGTACGAGCTCTCACCATCGGCGCCCATTGCCGGAGATCCCCTGCCCAATGTGGACACGACCAAGTCCGGTCAGAAGCGGCCATATGACAGCCTTCGCAGCCCTCCACCAGTGGCCAGAATGCTAGAGCGTCTTCGCGAGGATCGCGAAAGGAGACCACTAAGCGTCACAAGGCAGAAATGGGACTTCGCGAACAAGAATTCGCTCTAAAAAAGGAACAATTTGAACTCTTGAAAGAAGAGTTACGTCTTAAAGAGAAGAAGATGGACCAGCAGTTTGCGTTGATGACACAGCAAATTTCTCTACAGAACAAGCAACTAGAACTTGAACTGTCAAAGCGTTAGGCGAACCCAAAAACGATGGCTACATCAACATTCGATTTAATATTTCCATTGATTTATTTGGTCTTAAGCGAAGCCATTTTGCATTAGAACTAACTCTTGGATGCAAACACGCAAGTCTTCACTGCCCTCGGTATCCCATCCTTCATGTGTACCGTCGTCCTCTTCTTCAACGCTTGGAGTTTCTGAGGTAAATGCATCATCCGCTACTGAAATGCACATGTTGTGCAGAACAAAGCAACATACGATCTTTCGGCATACGTACAGTAGGCTGTCGTCATCTTCGATCCGGTCTCTTAGGCAAGTCAGCACCGGAAATCGCGCCTTTAGAATACCTATTGTGTGCTCCACAATAATGCGTTGTTGCGCCAGCAGCCAATTGAACGTCCGGTTGCGCGGTTTGGAGCTTGCTGGCATTTTGTAAGGTGTAAGAATAAACGGGAAGCTGCATGAATACGCGCTGTCCCCAAGCACATACTCTCCAGGCTTAAAAGCTGTCGAGTTTCTCCGCAATTTGAGCCAGGCTCATTGCTCTCTTGTCATGAAGGGAACCTGGTACACCAACCTAATAAAACAATTATACATATTAAAAATACTTGCCTGAAGATGTTAATCCAATCCTTAAAGGGTTTTACCTGGTAGAAAGTAATGCGGCGACGGTGGTCGCAGAACAGTTAAGCACCAATGCAGTACTCTGATTTGCGCGAGAAGTAGCATTCGCCGTTGATAGCAGGATCATTGAGCAGCTTGAACGTCGTCCCATCAACGCAGCCAATGCAAGATCGAAAGCCAGACACGTCCTCGAAATATGACTGCACGCGCAACTTCTCGACGGGATTTGGCCACGAAAGAAACTCAGCCTCCAGACTCAGCACAGCATTAATAACCCTTTCACTATATTTGTAAACAGATCCTGCACAATCTTTGAGTTAGAACACTACAGGTCAATGATAATAAAAGCGTTGAATATTTACCTTCAGCAATACCAAAATGCTGAGCAATTTGATGGACCGTCAGGGGTTGAAGCGAATACAGGAAAACCTCAAGCTGGAGCTGCGCTGGTGCTTGTTCTTGCTTTCGCGGGGCCCGCACGAAGACATGATGCGCTTGAACTCGCTCCAACAAGAGCACAAACGTGTCTCGACGCATTCTGAGGTTGCGCTGTGCGCGCAACACGTCCATCCTATGAACTCGCTCTGCATCCCATTTACCCGTCTTCTCCACAGTGCCGCGAGCCATGTAGCGGTTGCTGCTGATCGCTTTGTGAAGGATGGCTTCCTCTTCGCCCTCTGCATCGACCTCTAGTTCGTTGACCACCATCGCAGCCTCCAGCCACTCCAGGGCGATGGCACGCTCACTGCGAGTCATCCCTGTTGCGATTCGACAATGATTCTTGGCTTGCATACACTGCGGTACAGTGTACCGTACACTATACAGCTTACTAATTGCGGTACTCACGGTTGGGAAAGGAAGGATTAATTTGATTGGCCCTTGCGGCTTACTTACTTTCCAACCGTGATAACCACTAGTGATGGAAAATGCCCTGCTCCAGTGCCAAACCCAATGAGAACCTATATTTTGTAGGCGTCGTGGTGAAGCAGTGTGGGGCCCCACACCGCATTTGCGCCCCACTGTGGGGCGCAAATGCAAGAGCGAGCATTCTTTTGAGATAGCTGCTGCCTTTGAGGACTGGGTGTGAATCGATGAATCTGCTAACTTGGCACTACCGAGACTAAAGCAGGTGAACAATCCAAGGGGTTGCACTCAGGCAAGCCTTCCTCATCCCATTGCCCAGAGTGTTTACCAAGTCACTCTCCATTTTGCATCGCTTTGCATCGACTTCGAGCTATGAAGATGTTCTCGCTGATCTACACGGTGATGTTCGAGTCGCTCGCCTGTCCGCTGGTGCAGGTCGCTGCTCAGCTCAGGTCGAGGAGATCGACTCAACACCTGCCCGCCGTTTTTGAGAACCGCACAACGACCATCATCGATTTTAAGTGGTGACTACTGTGCTCCGGACGGAGGAAGAGATCGGCATTGACGAAGACGATAACTGAGAAGGAAATACTTCACTAGGCGATAAGCCTGAGAACGCCGTGGGGCCTGCGGCCGATAATGATGATAACAGCGTCACATATCTCGTGAAACCGTTGTCACGACCGTCAAAGGAACCCGCAGTCAAACAACAACGATCACCAATATTGACGAAGCAGTCCCAGACAAGGCTCACGAAGAAGACGATGATGGAGTCAAAGAGTGGCTGCTCGATATCCCAGCGGTGTCGATGGCGCCAAGTGCAACTTAGTAGGTCATAGACACACTCGCGAAGAGAAACCACACATATCCTACCGAAATTGCGGAGGTGACATGTACAACATCAATCTTAAGCCAACGTTATTTGCTGCTCGAAGGTTCCACTGCTGGTCTGCCCAACGAGTCTTATCATCTTCCACTGGAAACGCTCTTCCATTTCACCTTGCAACACACCGCATAATGCTGGGCAGGCGCAGCTCGCCCGTTTTAACGAATTCCGTTGGGGTCTGGAATAGGTGCATGAACTAATCGGTAAATCAACGACGTGTGCATGATCCCGTTTTGCGACCATTGTGTAGCAACGTCTCTCGAAGTTCTGATCACTACCCTGGCAAGACACGAATTGCCGTTGGTTTCGCAGACCCAGTGAGTCACTCATTGAGCGCTCAATTCGCTCACTTGTGCTGGTATCTTTGATCTGCATGATCCCGCTCCTCAGAACCATCTCGCCAACTTTGTCTTTTCCTGGGGCAGGCAGTATCTCTGCGCATTGACCGCACTGTGCGCTCATTTTCCATTTCTGCTACCCATCCGCTAGTTCACCCACTCTCTCGATAACATGTCAAGCACCGGGAGCTCTGCAGACGGCAGCGACGTCATGTATTTATTTGACGATGATCTGCTACCAGGATCTGGCAGCACATACGCGAGTGGATCGTACTTGGCCTCCAACTCGGGCTCGACTGATGACAGCGGATTATATTTGGGCTCCAGCTCGGACTCGGGGTACATGGACTTTGGCAGCACTGATGACAGCGGATCATACATGAGCTTCAGCTCGGACTCGGGGTACATGGACTTTGGCAGCACTGATGACAGCGGATCATACATGAGCTTCAGCTCGGACTCGGGATACATGGAATTTGCCAGCACTGATGACAGCGGATCATTCTTTGGCTCTGATTCAGCCTCGAGAAACGCGGAATTCGGCAGGTCCGACGAAAGCGAATCGTACTTGGGCTCCCTCTCAGGTTCAGAATACACAATCTGCACGGACATTAGCATTGGAGGTGACGCCACATACTGCGTTGTAGGCCTTATTTGCAGTGGCGAGGGCAGCAAGCCCACAGGATACACTTGTCCCCAAAAACACGATGTCGCCATTGCTGATTGCCTCACGAACATGCGCAGCTTTCTGAATGGTGACTGCGTGGCCCCGCGTGACAGCGTCTGCCACAAGATGAAGACTGGTATCTGGGGCTGTGCATGGGACGACGAGATGCCAAGTGCCAGCGAGGAAGACGTCCCAGATACGACCACACCAACAGCCACCGAAGCACCCAAAAGCGACGACTGCACGGTGCGAGTGGATGGCGACGCCACTTACTGCACCACCGGCACCGTTTGCAGTGGCGGCGGCGAGAATCCGACAGGTACAAGTTGTCCTGGCTCCGGTGACGTGGCTGTTGGAGACTGTCACGACTACCTCCTCAGCTACTCGAGCGGTAAGTGCGTGGCCCCGAGCGACAGCGTGTGTCAGAAGCTCGAGTCCGGCACCTGGGGGTGCGTCTGGAGCAGCGATAGCGGTGCCTCGTACGCAATTGACACATCCGACGTAACCAAAACGACTGCTAGTGCTGGTACGAGTGCGACTGTCATTGGTGGCATTGTGGCTGCGCTGGTGGTTGCAGGCGTGAGCGCTGCTGTCGCCGTCGGCTGGTCTCGCCAAAGCGCCAGAACCAGCGCCAACGGACCGATACCAACATGGAAGCAGTGCTCACACCGCAGAGCTCGGCTCGCAGCGGGTCCTTCCAGCGCGTGTAGTGCGAAGTCGATCGCGAAATGAAATACATAAAGCTTCAACCAAAGGAACCGGTACATGTACAGTATTATACTTGCACCGTCGGCATCTCGGTTGATTGCCATCTGTTACAGACAGCGCGTCACAAATTGCTGAGAAGCTGGGGTTGACAAGCTTCCACCCGTGACTTGATACCTTGTATTTCTGATAAATCGGAAAGTCCTCCTTCTACAAAACTACAGTGTAATCCGCATCAGAAACAATTACCTTCAGAAATCAATATCATGCATGCAGCGTGTCGAGGGGATGGGCGCCAAAGCAGCTGGTCTTGGACACGGGCATCACGTCTCCTGCATTGTGGCTGCCAGCGTCGGGGCAATGGCTTCGGCATTCGCTCGCAATGGATGGCCTTCGTGCTGACAAGGCGTCGCTCGCTTCGTGAGATCCAAGAAGTTGCGACCCGACTCCGCCAAAAATACCAACGCGCAACGTGGCGCATATCCTAAAGTTTGAACACGCCGTTCAGCCGGATTCTTTTTTTCGATGCTTGCAGAGTGAACCCATTTAAGCAAGTCCTTTATCGCGTCTCTATCCGCGCCAGGCATTTTTCGCTTCTCGAACGCTGTGCGTGGCTGGTGACAACGGCTCGTTGCCCAGCTCAGCACAAGTTGATTTCTCAAGTCGGGCAGAGAATGCAGGCTGCTGCTGTTGTCTCTGCCCGACAAATCAACTTGTGCTAAGCATGCACCCCCAAAGTACGAATTAATTCAGAGAGACCAATTATATAAATTTAAAGATTCCATGAAACCCAACTCGTCTCTCCGCATCATTCCTACTTTTGCTTCGTCCCGCTCAAGTCGCAGCCAGAGAATTTTCATCAACAATCTCAATATGGCACTCAGCAGTAACAACCAGCAGTCCCACGGCGGTAGCGTCACCGACACCGCTGTCGTCGTGGCCCCGTATCTGGAGGCGGTGGCCGTCGTGGACAAGGCCAAGCTCAATCTGCAAGCGTCTCTGGTTTCTACGCTCACCAAGTGCGTCCCGAGCTGGAGCGACGTCGCGCCCGACAGCGTGGACGTGGAGCACCTGGGCGGGGCCATGACGAACCTCATCTTCGCTGTCCATAAACCCGACGGCAAGGACCGCGACCTGCTCGTGCGCGTGTACGGCGAAGGCACCGAGTCGTTCTTCTCGCGCGTGGAGGAGACGCATCTGTTCCAGCTGCTGAGCGAGCAGGAGATCGGCGTGGCGCTGCTGGGCCAGTTCGCCAACGGCCGCGCCGAGAAGCTCATCCACGGCAGCACGTACACGAACAAGCGCGTGCGGCTGGCGGACGAGTCGCGCATCATTGCCAAGCAGTTGCGCGTGTTCCACGAACTCGACATCGACATCGAGCGCAAACCCACGTACCTGTCGAGCATCCGCAAGCTGCTGGCAGTGGCGCGCGTCAAGTGTCTGGGCGACAAGTTCTCGCGCGTCGTGGACCTGCAGCAGCTGGACAAGGACGTGGACGAGCTGGAGATGGTCCTGGCGCAGGTGCCGTCCCCCATCGTGCTGAGCCACAACGACCTGCAGTACGGCAACATCATGAAGAATGACGCAGGCGACGCGGTGCTCATCGACTTTGAGTACACGAGCTACAACCCGCGCGGCTACGACCTGGGCAACCACTTCTGCGAGTGGGCGTACGACTACCACAAGACGGTGAACCCGCACCTGGGCGACTTCAGCAAGTACCCGACGGAGCAGCAGCAACGCACCTTCTGCCGCGCATACCTGGCGGGCAAAGACGGCGACGAGAGCGACGTGAGCGAGAACGAAGTGGAGAGTCTGCGCCTCGAGGCCAACACGTACTCGCTGGCGTCGCACCTGTTCTGGGCCGTCTGGGGTTACATCCAGGCGTCGCAGTCCACGATCGACTTTGACTTTTGGCGTACGGCAAGTGCCGCTACGACGCCTACAAGTCGCGCGTCACGCTCAAGAACTGATTTTGAGTTTTATTGACACGTTCCGGTGGTGGACGTAGGTAACTTTTTAGGTAGGTTTTCACTGTAGCGTGGTTGCTGCTTGAGGCTATAGGACGAGGTATTGATTGAATGAACGTGGCGTATCAAATCCCGATACTGTAGCTTTCAAGAACGGCGTGTTGGGTCACAAAGTAACGGCTGCGTGCCTCTTCATGTGCACTAAGTCTGTAGCTCGATCATGTCTGTCGCCTGCTTCCTGTAGACGTCCCTGGCCCCGATGGACGATCTCACCACGTTTCTCAACAGCGTCGAGTCCAGCGCCCGGAAGATCCTCAAGCAGCAGAATCAGAAGCAGCAGCTACAGGCCGCCAGAGACCGAGTGGCGCTCGTGAAGGGATCAACTGCAGTGGAGACCAATGGCGCGCGCCACACACCCACGCGAGAAGAGCTGCGAGTCACGTACGCTTCAGGTGGGTCGCTCATCATCTCGGCTCCAGCCTCCAGCAACCAGCAACACGCAGCTAAGTCTCCGAGTCGAAGCGAAGTGGCAGATGACAGAACACTCCCCAGACTGCCGCCTCCACGGTCTCCGGTCGCGTCCGTCCCGCCTGGGAG
Source organism: Phytophthora hibernalis (assembly GCA_012656075.1). NCBI lineage: Eukaryota > Oomycota > Peronosporomycetes > Peronosporales > Peronosporaceae > Phytophthora > Phytophthora hibernalis. Next base: position 18,813 of record JAAKBF010000370.1, read on the forward strand.
CATTTACTCGCCACTGCAATTGCCTGCAATCGCTTGCAAAGGCGCAAACAACACTCCGGGCAAGCGCTCGGCGCTCAAACTGCTTGAGTCGCCGCTGTACAAGTCGCTGACCAAACTTCGGGTCGACAGCGGTGGCTTTGGCGTGTCTGCGGGGACGCCACCCGGCCAGAAGCTCAAGAAGGCGCTGCATGAAGTGGACAATGTCGCGCTATTGCTGCGCAAGATGGGACTGCATGACTCCACTGGGGCGGAGTCTCCAGCGCATCGAGCTGATCACGTGGTGGACAAGCGGATGTGCAATGCCTGCTGGTCCAAACCGGACAAAGTCACGGGCTGTGAACACCATGCACGAGTGTACCCCAATGGCAAGAGTGCGAAAGGCGTCGAGGGAGACGCATTGGCCTTCTTGACGCGCATGGAGCTGCAGGGTCCCACGAGTTGGCTGTCGGGCGATTTGTTCGTCAAGTACCGGTCGGAGAAGGACCGTGAAGCGCTGTGGTTCGCGTACGTCGATCTTAAGAAGCAGCAGCAAGAGATGGAGGCACGTGGGAGCTCTAGCGCCAAGGAACAAGCTAGTCTTGCTGTGGTTCCCATTGTGACACGACATCCAATTTGCGCGCTGTTCGACACACTTCAGGACCTTGAGAACCTGCGCATTCGATCCGAAACCCGCAAGCGCAACCTCACCAAGACATTCATCTTCGACGTGAACCACATTTGGCTCACAAACCTTGACCACTTCAACCACCGACCTACGAAACATCGTTTGTTGGATCGTCCTCCTGAAGATGAAAGCGAAGGGATCGACTCTGAAAGCCATTCACTAAGTGACCGACGAGACGAACAAGCCATCCGAGAAGGATACTCGCAGATCCAGTCGATTTCGACCACAAGAGCCCTGAAACAAGCAGTCTCCATTGAACGAGGACTTTCGTATGAGAGTCGAGTACCGGTACCTGTACAAGCTGCGTTGATTCACAGTGCGAGCACTCGACGGCGAAAAGCTCCGTCAAGAAGAGGAACCCCCTTCTGCCCGCTTAGTTTGCTCGTTTGTGGTAGATGGGATTCAGACAACCACCCCAATGCACTTGAGCGAGTACCAGGCGTGGCCCTTATCGGGAACGGGCCCGTGCTTTGGTGGAGATACGAGTCCGACTACGAAGTTTCACAAGACGACGAAGCTCCGCCGGAATACACCAAAGTGGTGGCTGTTTTTGAGCGCAATCGTGCGCTATCGTCGTCAAATTCCGTCTTAGTCATGCTCGTGTTAGCGTTGGACGCACCCATACTATCACCGTTGTGGTTTGCGTGGCATGTTGGTTCTAAGATGCCGCCTCCGGAGCTCGAAGCCGCACTCTACACTCTAGCAGAGACCGAAACGGGCTTTGGTCGGGTCATGGCTTTCGTTTCTCCCTGCCTCGGTACTCTGTTGAGCACACGCCTGGAGTCCATCCTGGACGACTTGCTCCCTGGAACCATTACGCTGTTCAATGACGTCGCTCAAGAAGAAGATCACTGGCTAGACCTCGTGGAACTACCTTCAGCACCTGTAAGCCATCGTCGTGGCTGGAGCGAGTTCACAGATCGACATACCTTTCGTCAATGGCTTTTGCTCACTGAAGGAAGAACGATGGCCCCGCGCTACGACGTTGTCGCGCAGTATTGCAGCGTCACCATTGCTTACCCCAACGCTCCTGGAGTCTGTGGTCGATACTGCTGGCATGAGATTGATCCCGTTGAGATGCACTTGAGTCGACGTCGTGTGGAGAAGGATCTGCTCTACGTGATCCAGAACCACTCGACTAGCGGGCCCAACGACCCCACCTACTTCAGTGTGGCCATGAGTCATGAGAGCATGGTAGACGTGCTTGGAGCACGATTGTCAAGTTACTTGGCGATGGTGGCAGAGCGTGAAGCCCGTGCAGCCTACGAGACGAAACTGCACGAGATCGAGCAGAAACTCGAAGTTGGTCGACTGGCACTCGAAGCTAAGCGACAAGAGCAGAAAAGGTTAGAGCAAGAGATTGAAGCTGCAGCAGCTCAGGCTGAAGCTCGGTGCAAAGGAGGCATCAACAGCGCTACGGAAGAAGCTGTCGAGCAGGAATGGGTGCACAGACTTGCAGGATCAACTGTGCTCGAGCAGCAGGGGCTCTGGGAGATACGAGAGATCACCCAAGACGATAGCGCCGTCGTCTTCTACCACTCGCTCAATGCAGGGCTGCCCGTAGCTCGACGATTCCTATGGGAGCCACCAGAGGAATGGGAGAAGACAGCGATAAATGGCGACGAGAACGACGATGACGAAAGCGCCAGCAAAACACCTTCGAGATACCGACCGTTTTCCGCAGTGTCGAAGGCTTCGGCTTCGAGCTCAACTGCTTCGTTGGTCTCTGCTAAGCAACGTGCGAATGCAGAAGCTCAAGCCACAATGGTACAAGCACTCCTCGCGGACGAGCAGTTCTTGCAGCAGCTGAAAGCCAAACTGGGCTTGTCGTCACGGTCTCGGCCAACGTCTCGAGCTCACATTGGTAGACGAAGCTCCATCTTTGAGGACGAAGAAGATGAAAGTGACGCTCGACAAATTGATCTGAACGATCAAATGGCAGCGTTGACGGAAGAAGGCATGGACCGATCCAAGGCGGCGCTCGTAGCGGCCAAGATGGCCAAGTTACAGCTTCAACTTGTGCCTCAGACTCGAGCGCAGCCTGCAAACCACCGAGGTGAAGGCTGGAAGCGGCTCAAGACTTCTCGATTGCCATCAAACTTTGCTAGGAGCGTGTACACGGCGCACACGGAGGGTCCTCGATCGAGTTTCATCAACCAGACCAACCATGCCAGTCCTATCGGAATGCTCGACCCCGCAGATTGTTCACCGTACGAAGCGCCCGAGTTCATCCCCGAACTGCAAGTGCACTTTGTGCCTCGTCCAGCTGACGACTTGCGCGAGAAGAAAACGCAGTGGGCCGCGTTCTTGCTCGCCCAACAGGCCTCAGGGACGCCCAGCTCCGTCACTCGTCGTGGTGCGGTGGTCGTGGCCGAAGACCCCATCGACGACATGTTCGAGCGCGACCCGAGCCAGCAGAACGAGACCAAGGAGCAACGCGAAGCCCGAGCGCTGCTTTGTGCGCGCAATAGCAACCTCGAAGGCGTACGCAGCGTCTGCATCTTGAGTCTGCATCGTTGGTCTCACTTGTCTTGTCTTCAACTTGTGCACAGCTCGAGCTGGCGCTGGACCAGGACGTGGACGTCAACACGCGGGACAACCACGGCAACTCGCTCTTCATCCTCGTGTGCCAGCAGGGCAACAAGCGGCTGGCCAAGTTCCTGCTGCGTCGTCACGCCGACATGAACCTGCAGGTCTGTCGCTCCAGTCCCCATCATATTCGTGGCCTCTTCCTCACCTCCGTGTCTTGTCCTGCAGAACCTGAATGGAAACACGGCGCTGCATTATCTGTACGCGTACAAGCACACGGATCTGGCCGAGTACCTCAAGGCCAAGGGCGCCAAGGACACAACGCAGAACGGCGCGGGGCTCACATGCTACGAAGGACTGAGTCAGGACGACGTGGACAGCTTCTAATACCAACACTAGACGAACAAAATAGGGATGCATTTTGGGAGCGAGACGAGCAGCAGTTGACTGTCCTGAAGGCTACGAGGGGAGGAGCTAGTACATGTCGCCCTCGAAGAGCAGCTCGTCCTCCTTCTTGCGGTAGATCTGGTCTCCTTCGTGCAGCGACACGTCGAGGCTGGCGGGTCCGATGGGGCGTTGCAGCGCCACTGGCTGCTTGTCGGCCGTCGTGAGCGGCGTCATGATCTCCTCGTAGTCGTCCGTGGCCTCCTGTTCGCGCATGAGGGCTGTCTGCCGCGCGCGTTCGCGCACCTTGGCGCCGAAGTGGATGAGGCACATGAGCAGCGCCACGCCGCCGATCACGATGGCTGTGATGGCGGGGCCACTGAGGGACGTGGTCTTGACGGCCGCCTTGGTGTACGTCTCGAACGTCGTGTCCCAGTCGGATCCCAGGCCTGTGCGAGACGTGCAACACTCGAGATGCTCCTCCCAGACGGCGTTCGTGATGACGCAGCGTCCGGCGAGGCCCTCGCACTTCTCTGCCAGGTTCTTCCACGTGTACGTCTTGGTCTTTGAGTACGCGAGTTGACTCGTGAGACAGCCACTGAGCACCATGGGGTACCACTGGCGTCTCCATAGCAGCCGTGGTTGATCATCTTGGAGCCCTTGATGCTTTTGGTGTTGCTCGTGTAGCGGATGTCCTGCTTACCCACAGCCCAGAAGCTCTCGCAGTCCGTGGACGCGAACAGGATGGCTGTCATACTGTCACTCAGGGGCTTAAGCGCGTTGTTGATGCGCCACTCGAGCGTGGGTCCGTATAGGAAGCCGCAGGCCTCAGCAGTGGCGGGACTGGCCTCCGTGGAGCAGGACGGTTGCGTCGTGGCGTCCGACGCGTAGCAGCAGCCGTTGCTGGCTACGGCCGTGTAGATGCTGGGCAGAGATGCCGTTTGCGTCGTGTTACTTGAGTTGATGGTGGTGCCGTCGTAGCTCTCGGTGGGGGCGACGCACGTGTAGGGACACGTGACGCAGCCTCCGTTGCTGTCGTAGTTGCTCCAGTCGTCCGTGCTGATCTCAATCACGTAGCCCGCCGACTGGTTGAAGTAGTTCTTGGCCTGCGCGGCCGTGGCCAGCAACAGCGGCGCCAGCAGCAACAGGCGCGTCATGGTACGAGACTTGGTGAGTCTGTGAGTCTCCTTCGCCTTCGCCAGGAGAAAAATACAGAGTGGGGAGTGCACCCGGACGGCGGCGGTTGCGGACGAGCCCAAAAACGGAAGAGGCGTAAATTACCGATAAATGACCGAGACAAACGAGTCAGCGGGAGTAGGGCTTTACAAATTCAACAGGATTATTATTAATTTCTGAAGTTGAGTTTTTATCTATAATGTTAATTATTATTTATGTAGGAGCAATTACTGTTTTATTTTTATTTGTAATTATGATGTTAGATGTTAATGTATTGATAGATAAAAATAAAATTAATAATAATTTCGGTTATTTACCAATTATTTTTTTAATAAGTTTTATTTTTCTAGAAACATTTATAATGTTTAGTAAAGTCTTCACATCGTATTATCATTTAATAAATAATTCTTTTTTTAATCAAGAAGTTAATACTTTATTTTTTTTAAAGATAGTATGAAAGGTACTTTTGAAATATTTGTTGATGTAAAACCTTTTTAAAAAATTTTATTAATCAATTAGATACAATTACAAATATTGAAACAATCGGTCAAATCTTATACAGTTATTATTCTTTTTTTTTTAGCTGCTGGTATTATATTATTAATTGCTTTAATAGGTGCAGTAACTTTAACTAAAAAGAAAAAAATAATATTAAACAAAACATATATAAACAACTTTCAAGAAATTCATTAAAAGCTATTTTTAATGTACATTCAAACAAATTTGTTTAAAAACATAAAACTAAAACAACCTTAACTTAATTGGTAGAGTATTAGCCTTCTAAGCTTTAAAATCTTGGTTCGAGTCCAAGAGGTTGTAATTAGTTTTAATAAAACTATAATTATTAAATAAAAATTGTGGAATTCTTTATAAAATTTTTAAAAAACTATTAGTTTTTTTTTTTGATTTTGAAATAGACGAATCTGATCAAGAAGATTTATCAGAAAATAAAAATAATGTAACATCATCACAAAAACAAACTATAGCGTACTATAAAATTGCAGCTATGATCGCATTAATTTGTGTAATTATCTTTTTAATAACTCAAATGATTCAAACACTAATCCCAATATAAATGACTTACAAATATTATTGGATAAACTAGTTGAAATTGTTAATTCGGATTTATTTAGAGATATATACTTAAATGTACAGAGAGTTTTAGATAACCCTTCAAATAAAGGTACAATCTTATATGTATTAAAAGAAATTCATAAATTCTTCCTTACAGATAACATACGTGTTCAAAATAGGGAAGAATTTGATCAAATTATGTGTAAAATTATTAAAATTTTAAGTGATTTTTTTAAGAACATTTAAAATAAATTTATTAAAAAGTAAAATATAGTCCACCTTTTTAATTAAATAAAATATTTAAGAGACTAAAATTTGATAAAATCAATAATTTAAAAAATATAAAATAAAATTTTGATAAGTTAGTAGAGTAAATTAGGGAGAAGGTTTTTCAAGTCAACTATATTTAGCAGTTCAGGTATTTAAGTTTATAATTTTTAAATAAAGATCTTATTAAATAAAATATAAAAAATAATATATTAATTATCTATGAGATCATATAAAATAGTATATACATTCATATTAATAACAAAAATCTTTGACTTAATTTACTAAAATTAACTGAAAGTAAGGGTCCTTATTTAGAACAACTTTAAAAAGTTCAGATAAGTCAAAATATCTTTGATATTAATGATTACTTAAACTATGAGAATATATACTAATAAGAATTATCACTATTTATAACTTATTATATGGTACATTTATCTATGGAAAATTTTAAAATTGTAATTATTATTTTAAATTTAAGTTTTAATATAGTTTAAATATTTATTTTTATTAATTTATTATCATAACTATAATGATAATAAATTAATTTTATAAATAGAAATATCTCCGTATAGTTTAAAAAAAACTATCATAATAGCTAAACCTATAGCAGATTCAGCTGCTGCTACAGTTAAAATTAATAATGAAAAAACTTGACCTATTATATCGTCAATGCAAACTGAAAAATAAATGAAATTTAAATTGATTGATAATAATAATAATTCAATAGACATTAAAATAATTATAATATTTTGTCTATTTAAAATTATACCGAATAATCCTAGACAAAATAAAAAAAGTAAAAATAAAATGATTTAATATACTCATAATTAAATTAACCAATTAAAACTTATTAAAATACTTGCAGTATATAAAACCAACTTAAGGTAAAAGGTAAAAACTTTCCAACCTAAACGCATTAATTGGTCATAGCGATATCTAGGTAGAACAGCTCTAGCAACTACAAATAAAACAACAAAAAAACAAACTTTAATACTAAACCAAAAAGATCCTGGTAAAAAATTAATAAATTTAATACTAAAGGGAAAAGGGCTAACCAACCACCTAAAAATAAAATAGTTGTTAAACTACTCATTAATAACATATTAGCATATTCACCTAAAAAAAATAATGCAAAACCCATAGCAGAGTATTCAACATTATAACCAGAAACTAATTCAGCTTCAGCTTCAGGTAAATCGAAGGGATGTCTATTAGTTTCAGCTAAACATGAAATAAAAAAATTAACAAAATAGGAAAAAGAGGAAAACAATACCATACTGTTTTTTGTGCTAATACTATCGAAATCAAATTTAACGACTTAGCACAAACAATTACAGAAAGAATTGAAAATCCAATAGTTAATTCATAAGAAATCATTTGAGCTGTAGATCTTAATGCACCTAAAAAAGAATATTTAGAATTACTAGACCAACCTCCAATAATAATACCATAAACCCTAATGATGATATTGCTAATAAATATAAAATA
>JAAKBF010000372.1:0-28193 GCA_012656075.1 Phytophthora hibernalis
AAGTATGGCTTCTAGGTTGCGCATCACCGCAGAAGGACCAGTATTGGGGTCGGCAGACTGCTGACTTTCAGGTACGTTTCCCACCTCTTCGATTTGTTGTGCCTTGCCACAGTACACCTCAAATCTACATGTTGACAGAATCACCATGGATACAGACAACATTAAGTCAGCTACAACATGTTTGACATAGCCAAAAAACGCGAGTTCCGAAGAACTCGCGCATTTGTACCGCATGTAGTATGCAGTATCTGCGCAGCATGTCAGGAACAACTTCGTGTCCCATTTGTGCGGTTTCGCCTTGAGGTACTGCCGTGTGGGGTTGTTGTGGTTCCTCGAAGGCAGAATACCTTCGTCGAACCAAATCACTGGCGGGGTTTTGTACCCCTTGGGAAACGTATATTGTAGAGTTTCGATAATGGATCTCACTTTCCATGCGCGGTCCGTAGCAGCGCGAACATCCGCGTTGTTGGTAAAATGGAGGTTTGCCATTATATGCTCTAAGCGGTGGCGAGCTATGAAGCCACTGAACGTCCCGCGCGGCACCGCTCCTTTTGCTGTCGTTCTTCAGTCATCACGAAATCTGCGCCGATGCGGATTCAACATCCGAGCCATTAGAAACCCCAGCACAGTCATAATTTCATGGGGCTCGATGTCGGGATTTTTAGCCTCACGATGCATAAACCACTCCTTCGATTGTTTGCCAGGGGCCTTCTGTTTTTCAAACCTGTCATCAACTCGTGCTGTCAGATTCTGCAGGAAGTAGTGGTTCGACTCCTCTGTCACTTTCTTCCACAAACGTTTTGGCATGAAGAAAAAGAACAGCTTCAAAGGCGACCCGGCCAAAGCAAGAACCTCGTCTGTAGGTCCGTACGTCCGTAGTCTCAGAGTACAACCCAGGGTAACGTTGATCAGGAGGAAAATCTTTGGCGTCTACATAACGCAAAATACAACATTGGACATGTTAAAACATGTTGTAAGCAACAACAGCATGGTACAACATTATCACGCAACCTTTTAAACATCCAACCCTCCGCGCGCATGTTCATCATGTTCCCGTTATCCTTGGCAAAGTCGACCATCAACGATTTATCCAGAACATCCCACTAATGCGCCGACGGATCAGCGCCAACATCTTCGCCAATTTGGCCAACAGCACCACCCTCTTCGCCAGTGTCTGTAGTAATCGGGTCACTTTCTGCAGCTCCAACCTCCTCACTTTCACTGCCAACCTCATCGTCATTATGTCCCACCTCGTCAACCCCTTCCTCTCCGGCTTCTTCTGCAGCACGCCTTGAGCACTCCAACGCCTTGTCGTCGTCATAGAAGCAGATCTACATCTCGGTTTTGTCACAGACCGAGTCGAGTACTTCGAAATCCTGGGGTCCGATCCTTCGTCAACCAAGTCTACATGTGGTGCAGATTCAACGGAAACGGGCGCGTGCGGAGAGTATCTGTCTCGAAATACATCAAACAAGTTAGTGCGCAATAAATATAAAACACACCGCTCCTACTTTACGATTCTACCTGGAACGCTCCAATAGAGAATCAACAGAATCCGGCGTGGATGTAGGCGGTGCAGCAGCTTGGCTTGGCTTCAACAGGGACTCCAACGGAGACGGAGCTGGAGACTTGGAACCCGTTCCCGTATCAAAGATACGTGTTAGAAATCGAGCGCTCAGTATCAATAAACATGCTTTTGCTTCGCTGTCCCTGCATCACATCCACCATGAGTAAATCGTAAGCCCTTGCTGTATCCAACAACATGAAACATGCATACCATCGGCTTTCCCCTTGAGGCTTGCTTCTCTTCGGTCAGGTGACACGCTTCGCCTTCTTCTTCGTAACCGTCGATGCCACCTTCTCTTCTTCACTGAATCCATCCATCTCATCGGCTTCGTCATCGTCTTCGCCTTACATTTCGTCGGGATCGTAGTCGCTGTCGCCTTGCTTGGCCTTCCTCGCGGCCGGCGCTTTCTTCCGGTGCCAGCGGCGGTTTTACAGCAATATCATGACGCTCCTGGGATAGCAGGCGCTTTTGTGCCCTAAAGTACGACGCGTCCTTGCCCGTCGGAGGTCTCAACTTCTTGTGAGGGGGGCTGTGCACGGAGCTTTACCCGTTGACGGCGGCGGGCGGTCGTCGCCGGAGTTGACGTCCTCGTCGCGCTCTCAGACAAATATTCAACATGCTCCCTCACCAGACGCTTCCGCTCCTCCTCGCTGCGGCCATCCAAACGCTCGATAAAGCGAAAGTGCTCGTATTCCTTGCATGATTTCTTGCCTACCATGCGTGTCCTTGGCCGTGTTGTGCTGTCTTCGAGTTTTCTTTGAATGAGCGACAGCCACTGATTCGGAGGAGGGAGGAAGCTGGTACATTTTATGAACCGTTTTATGCCTAGCCCTGTGCATTTGCGGGAACGTCTCGGTTTTGTTAGGATGTGCTTAAACTTGATTTCACTTAAGTTTAGCTGTTTTCCGAGCCAATCCCTATTAAAACATGTTGTACGTACAACATGTCACATGTACAACATGTCACATGTTGTACGATACAACGTGTGGGCGTTGGGGGTTAAGGATGAAATGTCAGTCTCGACGAGCACAGACCGAGCCCAGCGTCGGTTTCTGGTAAATTGGGTGGGCTATGATGAACCCAGCTGGGAACCACTGTCGAATTTATCGTGTGGAGATCTTCTCTTCGACTACCTTCGACAAAAGAAACGTGAAAACCGTCGGCAAATGATGCAAGTTGCAGACGAGGGTTAAAAGCTATTGCACATGACAATTACCATCGACCTGTGAAGACAAACAGGCAGGTCGAGTGAGCGGAAGCTACTGCGACAACTTGTATTTTTGATATTACGCAATGGATGAGTACGGACTACATAAACAAAGAGAAATAACTACCAAGACTCAACGGAGAAAACTGCAACTGGGCGAACTTGGAGTCTAGGCTAAACAAAGAAAACACTCAGCGAAACGACCACTTAGCCCTCGTCGAAAATTGGCTCGAAAATGTGAAGACCGATACGATTGGCCGGAGGCTGTGCAGCCCGTCACAAACAGGATGCTCTGGCTCGCTGGGATCGGTGTTCTCCCGCAAAGTTCTCTCGACGTCGCCGACGGAGAATCCCCCAGGGGCACACACTGGAAACTCTGGGTTGCGCGGACGAAAGCACGTTTTGTATGGGTGTAACTCTGGACGAGTCACCCACCACACTCACCAGGGCTCTTGAACGTCTAAATCCTTGAGCTCGGCGAACCAATCCAAACGAGGCGGGAACATTGGCTGGCTAATCAGCGAATACGCGGGAACCGTAGGCTCAAAATAGAGCTCGGAATCGAGACTCGGCGAAGGACCTCGAGCTGAGCGAGAACTGACCGCAGTCCGAAGCGCTCCTTCGTAAGACTTCATGACGATCCGCAACAGATCGCCTCGACGCTTACGCTCAAGAGTGTACACCACACACAGCTCGTGAATGGTGGCAAACTCCGACGCGGGCGAGCTTGGATTTAAGTCTGGGTGTAAACCCAAACAAGACACTTGAATCCACGATCCAGTGATTCCTCTCCAAGAGAGCCATGAAAATCTTGGTATGAGAATCGTGAAGTTGCGACTCGTCGAATTCCCGACGGTCGCCCAGGAAACGAGCCCAGGCGTCGCACACGATCATCAAAGGAGTCGTCGATTTCGCCGACTTCTTCTTGGAATGCAGACGCTGGCGGGCCACGTCGATCTCGCTCGCCGGGACGAAAATTGGAGTCTCCGGGAACTTGACGAGGACTTGTTGGCGTGGATGAGACGGATTGAACACATCCATCCACTTCCGAAGCCCGTCGAGAGTAGTCGGTGTCGGCGCTACGCTAGACTTGCCTCCGACCTCTTGCATCTTGACCGGAGAACGACGTGTCAACATTTTCGGCCAGCAACGAGCGGACCCATAATGAAAGAACTCCCCGTTGCAAGTCTGGCGCATTGACGGAGTCTCTCGAGCCTCGCGCGCAACCGCCTGTGCCGCACGAGCACGCAGTGTCGCGACTGGCAGCATCAACGGTGCCGAAAATCCCACCGTGCCAAGGGTCGTCGAAGGCTGACTCGGCGAAGGAATGCTTGAAGTTTTCTTGGATGACTTCGACGAGTGTGAACCTGTCGAACGCTTGTTGGAAGCCGGTGCCTTGCCTTTCGCAGACGACTTGGCGACAGGAGCAACTGCCCATGGTGTCTTGGGTGTCGAGGCCTTAGGTTTAGCTAACTTGTCCCGGCTGAGAGGCTGGGACAAGTTGGATTGACGACTTGGGGCCAGAACCATCAACTATCGATGAGGTCTTGGCCTTCTAGGCGACCCGGCGAGAAGACTTGGGGCAGCTCGCTTCTTCGACGATCCCTTCGATTGAGTAGCCGGCGTACTCCCTCGCTTGACGGAACGCGGAGCTTTTCGACGAGCATCGGCATAGATCTGCAACTTGCTACGTGGAGGCGCTCGATCCGAGAAGACCACGGTGCTAGTCGACGAAGAACAACTGTCTTCAGCCTCGATGTCCATAAAGAAATCTCGATGGAACAGTCCGCTCGACGAGCTCAAAGAGAGCATACCGATGAAGACTGGGAAGTAGACAGCGAATCGCTGGTTTTGACTCGGCGGGAGGCCAAGCTCAATGTCACCAGATGGGACGACCTCGGCCATCTTCGGCGAAGCTTGCGCATGTGAATCATTCAAAGCATCATCGTCAGAGACGTCTCAACAGCCTGAGTGATGCAAGCAGCATTATTGCTGCTACTCGGGAAGGACGACGTGGAGAAAGTCAAGATAAGAAGAAACAGTGGGGTTGGTCGAGGGCGGAACGGAGACGACGGAGCTCAACGAAGGGGTCACCACGGAAGTAGACGAACTTGACGAGACCACCGCCGGAGCCGCCTCTATCGACGAATCAGTGGATGCCACCGATCCCGATACTGGACTCGGCGAACAACTAGGATCGAGCGAAGAGCCGTGACCAGGGATAAACTCGCCAACACGGCCGACGAGCTCGCCAAGTCCGGGTCAACGGAACTCGACGAGTCCACCCCAAGATCGGCTGACTTCGACTCGAACCTCGGACTCATCGACTTCGACGGAATCTCGTCGTGAGAAGGATTCAGCAAATGTCGCTGAGGGAAATAACCACTAGAATTGGCGCGGCTAACTCCTGCTAAGTCTGCCGCCGGAGAGCGGAGACGACGCCGCCAGTGAAGATGCTTGCTCGGCGACCACGTATGCCCGGAGCAAAGTGGTCGATGCGTCGAAGCCCTCCTCGCCAGGCACGAGACGCTCAAACTTGCCGCGAGAAACACTCTTAGACCGACTCCGCCGGGTGCCGGTCGCAGTCAGATTCGCTGGGTTGGAGCACCGACGGAGGCGCTCGGCTGGAGTCAGCGTCTTCAGTGGCGCGCTCCTTAGCTGAAAACCAAACAGTGTCTCCGACTTGGACCGTTTGTGGCGCGAAGTGCTTGGCGAATATCCCGATGACACCGCGGAGAAAAACGGAGAAACTACCAACGCTGCACTCGCCGGGTACCATTAGCCGAGCTCGCAGAGATCGAAATAGATGGGCCCGAAAATAACCCGCTCGACGAGCTCGCCGAGCGGGTGAGAGAGGGTAACTTCGCAGCCGGCGCAAGAACGAAGCTCAAACAACTCGGGGAAGGGCTCGGCGAGAAGCCGACAGAGAGGCATTAATTTTAAGGTACCTGGGATCCAACCCCGGGACATCCACGCCACCAAGAGCAGCGACGGCCAAGTGCGAACGACCACAGTGAGCGATAATACGCTTCTGCCGCAGAATCGTACCCTGCAACGACTCTATAGCTCGACGAGCTTCCCGGAGAGCGTTGTCGCAGCCTAAACGAAGCTGGATCGTGGCCTCTTCGAGCTGTTGATAATACATAGTGGCCAACCCGTGAAGCACGGTGTGATCCGCCTTGGTCTCGATGATCTTCTGACCAAGACTTGCACAAGTCCGGTCGCAATTGTCGAGCTCGGCTTGATATTTCTGGATATTCGTCTCAGCGGCGTGAGTCCGGACGCTCTGCTGAGCGATGATGGCATGGGATTCCGCCTTGAGCTGAGCGATCGGCTTGTTGAACGACCCCGCTAGCTCAGTCGTGCGCAATGAATCCGAGCGATAAACCTCAACTCTTTGTGACGGTACCCAGCTTGTGGCGCAAAGAAGCCGACCCAGCGATAGCTGACTCTATTCGCTTGTAACGAGCAGAAGCCACTCGCTTAGACTTGGCGAGCTTGGTCCGAAGCTCGGCGACCTCGGCAGCCTGGTACAACATCTGCAGACCTGCCAGCATAAAGCTGACGATGTTGCCCCGAGGATATCCTGGCGAGTTGAGGCGTCGGCGGGATGAGGAGATTTGGTCAGAAGATAGGAGACCAGCTGAGCGAGAGAAACATCACGCTGTCTTTGCTCTTCCCCTTGCTGAGCGAGAGCTCAACGAATCCCGGCGAGGCCAGCGAAATCACCTGCCGCGAGATTCGTCGAGTAATCGTCTGACTCAGCTAGGGTAGCTGATCTACCAGGGATTTTCACTGAAGAGTTCAGTGATCCAGACCGAGCCGAAGTGTCAGCCTGCTGAACACCTTGCGCGGCCTCAGAGGCCGACGTCGGAGCTTGGCTCGTCCCAGCGACGGAAGATTCCAGCGAGCCCAGTGAGTTCGTCAAGTCGATGGGATCCTGAGAATCCATCGGCGTCTTGATCAGCGTCTCTGGGCGGGGAAACGTGGCCGTGGAGGTCAAAGACGCGTGAGCAGCGCCTCTACAGCAGTTCCCGAGGAAGACGACGACACTTGAAAAGCAGATAGGCTCGCTAAGAAGGAACGACTCGACGAGGCGGCGGCAGCTGTAACGACACAACAGGAAGCTGCCAAGCGCACGCACGCAGCGGGTTAAATGACCAGAGGTCAGAACAAGAAGCATGTCCAACGTGGGAAGCGTACATGACAGCGAAGGAAGCGGTGGTGGGTCCAGTCAGTGGGTACATCGCACTCAAGAGGATCAGAAGGTACATTATCAAATGGGTACGCCGCCGAAAGGACACATCACTGAACAGTGAACGGATTTAAACGGGAACCGCACTTAGCTGGACTCAACGAAGGACAGACTCAGCGATGGACGGACTCGGCGAAAGTTGGACTCGGCGAAAGTCGACATGGCGAGAATATGCCTCGAGGAAGATTTGCCAATAGATGGATTAATCAGGATCCGAGCGAAGAGCCGTCGAGAGGTAGGTAAACGGCTCGACACCAAGGGGAGGAGCTGAGCGATACTTCCTCTTCTCATTGTCGGGAAGGGCGTCGCCCTCTAAAGACTTGCATCCGCTCGTAGCAAGCAGAGACGTCCTCTAACCGTCGCAGGCTTTCGATTCGGAGTGGTTAGCCTTTTCGCAGTTTTCTGTAGGGAGATCTGTAACGACTCCATTTCATCAGATATTTGTAAAGGACCGATAGAAGACCATAGGGAAGAGCCCGAAGGGGCTCTCCGAACATATAGAAAACAATCAGAGCAGAACCTTCTAAGTCCAAGAACAGCGTACACTTTTCCGGTAAGTCCCAGCGTGGACTGGATTATATCAGCCATCGTTACCCGAGAGGCATAGCTTGTAGGGGAGCCGTCTGGTAGCGCCAAGAGATCAAGGTCGACCCCAAGTGGGCACTTCTCGCTACCAAGCGATGACAAGTCTCGTCGAGCCGGTGGGTCTGCACAACCCAGGACACCGTAACCTTCTAGCTGGGCATAATCTGCGCCTAGTGGTCTGTAAAAGCGCTCACGCGCTGTCGACCATCCTTTGGTGGAGGACACAGGGTTTAGAACAGAGACTGCCCCGCTCAGGCGAGGCTCTGGAGAGTTTGGAGCTTGGTATTTGTTGGGGACAACACTCAACTGAACCCCGGCTGGGCGAACCGCTAAGGGTTCCGACAGGAGCCCTGCGCAAGCTCGACAATGCCGTCCTGACTCGGCGAATTGTTGTGCTGTTGCGTGGAAGCCGAACTAACGACGTTTTCTGTGAATTGCAATACAATAACGACACGTTGACTGAATGACTAAACCAGCATGCAAACGGAGTTTGCTCTGGTCATAATCTTGAACGTGCGGCCTTGAAAGACCACCTAGCAATGGTGTGCTGGCTCGAAAAATCCAACGATCGTCTGGGTGCTATAAGGACGGATGGAGCTGATACAGCAGAGACGAGCTTGCTCGGATTGACGGAAGCGACAACTATAAAAACGTGGCACACAAAGGTAACGTCATTGGGTTGCACCTGAGCAAAATACTGATCTAACCTGATCGCTTCTACTGGACTGTCGTTTGTGTTTTGGTTGTGTGCAGTACGGATTTCTGGTCAAGTCACCACATCTCTTCTTTCGCTGTCGACAGCTAGGACAAGAAGTCTCTCTGCGCTTTCGTAGTTTGGCCATTGCTGGTGTGCCACTGGTAGTCAACATCGTCGACGCAGGATCCTTTTCTTTTAGGCGGCAACGCCGCACATTAATCGACAGCGGAAGCTGGGGATAGTGCTTATGTACGCATCTTGAATGCACCCCCACTAGCCGTTTGAGTTCGGAATTGAATTTGCTAGTGTCCGCAGAATTTTCAATGTGATCTTGCTTGATTGCTGTAGTGCGCTGTGCTATGGGAGTTGGAAGTGGCGTGTCTGGCGACTGAATAGCTTCTACTTGGGACATGCTAGCACTGCTGTTTTCAGTCGAAATAGTGGAGGATGCTGCCGATAGAGAAGACAGACTCTCACTGGCTTTAATTGGAATCATCGCAGTAAGTTGGTTGCTAGCGGAAGGATGCACATCCTAAACAGCGATTTGTTCTGAGCGTTGGCCGTGAGCGAAATGCTTGCAAGCATTTCGGGGTCACCTTCAGCTTAATTTTTATGGTAGCATTTTGATTCCACCTGTGCTTCAAATTATCTCATCGTGCTAACAGGGCCGATCGGGTATTGGGGTGCACGCCAGTACATACAAAGCAAGCAAAGTCGTACACCATTGAAAACACTTGTCTTCTTTTGCGGATTCCGGACATGCTTCGCAGCGCAGTTGACAAATGAATCTGCAGCTCCTGCTCGTGGGGTGTGCTTTCGTCACTTTGATTGGCTTGTGCAAATTAAATCAGCTTTCGATCTTTGGTGTTCAGCCTTTCAAGGAGTTTGGGATGCCTGGTCTTCAAGCTTGTCAGCTAAGGTGGTGAAGCTTCGTCTTTTCAGCTTTAATTGCTGGTTGCGATTTGATGACACTACGACGTTGTGCATTATCGTCGTGACCATGAAGCAATCTGTCCAGCTCTTCCCTGCGGCTATCTGCCCCGACGCACTTGTCTGAGTAGTGCGTACTCCTCGCTTGAAAATCCAGCAGCAGCTTCATAGTCCAGCTCGTGGAGACACAATGAATTAAAAATGCCTCTCGGGGCACCTTGCCACTCTCAGTGAATGCATTTTGATTTTACAGGAGTTCTCGGATGGTGTTGCCGTCCTGACGAGCGCGTTGAATGCTAGCTTTGAGCGCCTGCGTATCGATTCGTGTAGTTTCGAACATTTACTGCCACTGTTCAAAGCCAAAATCGAGCGCTGTCGCTGATCGATACGCTGGCTTGCGAAATGGTTTGGACATGAGTCTGGTAACAAATTCGAGCTGAGGTAACCCAGCAAAAATTCCACGGCTTAATGTCACTGTCTGACCTAGTGCTAGGATGTCAGCGTGCTGCAGTTGGGGATTCCGGCCATACTTCAATCCACTCTTGAGGTTGTGTCTCAAAATATTCAAATCAAGGATTCGTAGTCCAACCTCAGCAGACACGGCTCGAGAAACCAGTTTCTTCGCAGAGTGAAACCCCTCCAGTTGGCTGGTTGATACAATGCGGATGTCCTTCCCACCACCTTCACTAAAGACATTGTTCTCCACGAATAAATCACCGCTCCTGATCTGCTTGAAATTGCTATCCACGCTACCTCTCCATTCTTGTTCACTACAGCTGATGTCAGTTAGGGTCACTGCAGCACAGTGGACAACCGTGCTTCCATTTCTGCGGGCGGACGAAGCTCGCCATCAACACAATACAGCGCATCATGTAATTGTTTCGACAATATCTTCTTGTGCATCTTGTCTTTCATCTTCTCCGTAAATCGTTGAATTACATGAAAGCCAGTGCCCGGAAAAAAATAATTTAATGTCAATAGTAATGATATTGAAGCTTGTAAATAATTAACTATTGGATGAGAATACCGTGAAGTATTATTGAAATTCGAACCAATATACTACTTTTGGTTTTGAACCGGTTCGGTCACACGGACCGAGCCAAAACTGTGTTCAGTGTCTGCGAAAGCAGCAGCGATGTAGGTGATAGCAAGGCTTGCTATCTTGCTGCAAGCGGGTCCTATAAGCGCCCATCCCGCTCTAGAAGATTCGTTATTCATTTTGCAATCCTCCCCAAGCCACCATGGTCACCACCACCACCACCCGCGACCTGTGCCACTTTTTCTTTGCTGCTGACAAGGATCATCACTTCGTCTGCAACGGCTGTGGAACGCGGCGCAAGCAGCTCAGTGGCTACGCCAATCTGATGAGCCACTTGAAGGATAAGCATCCTGATTTCAAGCGGGATTACGAGGTCCACCTGAGCAGACAGGCGGGATCTCTTTCGGTGCACGGGTTTGTTAGCCCAGAGGCAGCCAACATGTACCGCTGGATGGAGTGGGTTGTTTTCCGCAACATGCCTCTGTCTGAGGTCGATGATTCCCTCACTAGGGCTATGTCCAAGCTGAAGCCTGTTTGCTCGAAGACTCTCAAGACCTATCTCGCCGCCACTGTCGTGGCCGTAGAGCGCAAGATCACCGCTGAATTTTCCGGACCTTACGGTATCATGTTCGACGGGTGGACCCACTACTTGGAGCACTATGTAGCTCTCTTTGCTGTCTACTGGGCCGACGGTGAGTTGAAGCAGCCGCTCTTGGCGATCGCACCGATGGAGGAAGGGGACCAGACCGCCCAGTCGCACTGAGTTCATGAAGAAAATTGCCGCCATTTTTGGCCAATCACCGGAATCCATGGCGTTTCTGATTGGCGATAATTGTGCCACGAACCGCGCGGCTGCGATACGACTGGGGGTTCCTCTGATTGGCTGTGCGTCGCACCGGTTCAATTTGGCTGCCAACGTTTTTCTCGAAGCGCACATGGATGAAGTGGACGCAGTAAGCTCCTTGATGCTGGCACTCGCAACCGTGCTGCCCTGCGGCAGCACACGGAGCTGACACCGCTCCGCCCCAACGTGACGCGCTGGAGCTCGGTCTACACCATGATCTCTCGGTACGTGCGCATTCGTGATGATGCAAAGAAAGTGGCGCCTGTTTTCGATAGTATCCTCAAGGCAGCGATGCATCGTCGGATCGAAGCCCTCCTGAAGGACCTCCGCGTTTTTGACAGCGTGACGGTCAAGCTGCAAGCGGAGGATTTGTCGCTCGCGGATGTGCGTGCGCTTTTGACTCCGTCATAGAGGGTTTCCCTCCATGAAGTCTTATCTCAAGGCGACTGCCAATGTCGTGCACTCACCGGTATTTGAAGCAGCAGCAGTCAAGGTATACTACGTGGTTGATACTGCTAATATTAATTGGATGTACTATTTGCTGACACGCTATCAATGGCGAACGGCTGTCAGTTGCTCAGCGCGAGGCCATTAAAAGTTTGATAAGGCGGTGATGGTCTCCGGTGCGAAGCGCAAGAGAGGCCTCGAAGAAGCGGACAAGCAGCAAGAAGAGGACTTTGCCACTGCTGTCCTGAGAGAAAGACGAAGGTGACAGCCACTCAGACGTCGCCGCTGTACTCGGACCTGCTGCTCCAACTGCCTCCAACGAGCAACCGCTGTGAGCGGCTGTTCTCGCAAGCGAAACTGGTGGTGACACCGCAGCGAGCGTCGCTGCTACCGGTTAACGTGGAGATGCTACTCTTCTTGCGTACGAACAGAAGCTACTGGGACGTCGGCACTGTTTTTGATGTACAGCAGCAGATGTGAAGTTGTTCTTCAAGCTGAGGTGGCTAGTCGTAAGTACAAGCAATACATTGATATTTTCCCAATAATTAACTATTCCTCGTCAGCGTACGCCGTTAACTATTATTGTGGATCGGTGCAGGTCAGATAAATATGATACGGTATTTTCCGAGCACTGATGAAAGGGTCTTGTCGAACATTCGACGAGCTGCCAAACACATTGGTTACCAGACTGCGAATGGCATTCGCATTATCACTAATTACCACTCACCGCCACTGCCGGTGGCATCAATGTTACCCTTCATGTGTTCCAGTAGTTTACGCGTCTCGGTGTGATTCTCTGAGCGAGTCAGACGCCGGCCAACAATTTGGCCAATCTCGTTCTGAAACACCAGCAGCATTTTCGCGGAAGTCATGCTCTCTTTCCGGTACCTCTCCATCACACCTTAAGACGCTTGCAAATTTGACCGAGTGGTCGACTCGAAATACCATTTTCACCTTAAGACTGCTCATGATCTGCTCACAAAGAACACTGTAGATACTCGTTGACTGCATCCATGCTACCGACAGTGTTTCAGCTCCCATAGGTTTTTTGTTGTGAGCAGTATTGACCAACCGAGTGGTATCGGCGCCAAGTACAGTGTATTTGACAGCTGCAGCTTGGCGACACCGTCGAAAACAGACCTAGGAGCTTGTAGTACCGTTTTTCATGTCGACGTTCAATATTCTATATCGTGTTTGAAAGTCCATACGGTGATGTCATCCCTTCATGTATCATCTCCATCAGCGACTTTGAAATACCAAACTTCTTCACACACGGGAAATGCATGAGCAGTCGAGCTTCGCGTTGAATATAACCAGAAGTCACCGTAGAAAAGCAGCATTTGTTTTTACCTGCACACTGGTACTAGGTTGATATACAAAGTAGGATCAACAGCACACGGAAAGCGCTTCGCTGTCATCACATGATTGGTTTAAGTGGGGATCCAGACCCATTTCATCCAATCACGTGCTGACCTTCATTTGAGTGGTTCACATCGACCCAGGGGTCATCCGCCCTGGTCCCAAAAAAATAGAGTTGATTTTACCACAGACTTAAACTTGGTCTCAGTATCACTGAGATACCGAACGCTTCCTCAACGCTGCGTGTAATCCAGTAACGGTAGACACTTAGCCCGTTACAAAGGAAGACTGTATACGGTGCGGCGGGTGGAATTGGTCAACGATCAGTCACTATTTGTGGGATGCGCCGAGAGCACCCCACCTCCACCTCCAGCTCGTTCATAAGTTCATTGCACGCGACCGAGAGCAATGGCACAGCGGGTCCACCCTCCCGGTAGGAAGACTGAAGGGGAAGAAGCAAGCACCCCGACCAACGTTTGCGTCGCGCGACAGCCCCACTGAAACGAGATCCTGAGAGAGCGACCCAAGAAAAATCGAGGAAGACCGCCACAAGAAACTCGCAAACAGTAGCAACAAATTGGGAGGGGACTACGACCTACGTATCCTTAGGGACACTGTTGACGTCCTGAGTTCAAGGACGGACGCGGGAACGGCAAGCGCTCACCGTCCGACAAGTCGATCAACAGGGTCTTTCGTCGCCAACAAACGGGTGAGGGCGAAGACGAGATCGAGAAGGAGTTGTCCTTGGCGGAGCAAAAACCTGCAGCAATCAACAGCGAGAGCATGCAGATCATGTTATTGATGCGACAGGAGATCGAAGCTTGAGCGGATCCAGAGAAGCGACGTTGACGAGCAGATAGGGAAGAACGCCTTGTGGCAGACAAGAAAGTGAGAGAGGAGCGCGAGCATGTGCGCCGAGAGGAAGCGGCGGCCGCAGAAGCCAAACAACTAGTACGTTTGGAACTTGCGCGACAAGACCGCGAAAAATCACTAAAACGGCGAAGCTGCAGCTGCTGACGAAACACGCCGCCGCCACGAGAAACGAATGGAGCGGGATCGAACGGATGTGAAACAACGCAACAAGGAAATGTTGTTTCTCTTCTCTGCCATGCAGCAAAACATAACGAAATAAGCGAGGTAGCGTTCATACATACACTTCAGAGTCGCTTAGTTTCCAGTAGTAGTTAACTACATGTAGCTTCAATCTCCGGAAACTGTATCCATAGCTGAATACAGGCTATCCACTCTCTCATGGAAATGCGTTGTTCGGATCTAACTGATACCACCAGAACGAACGTGGTAGTTAGACAGACGAAAGAGATTATCCAGGCGCACCTTACGCTTCTGCTTGTCGGCTGGTAGTAACATGAACAGTAAGTGGTACACCTTCTCCACCACGACCATGCCCCATTCGGTAGATTCGGATGAAGGTGACCGCCGACGATAACACCTTGGCACACGAGCGCACGGATGACATCGACCTCCCCAAATTCCCTTCTTTTGGGGGCGTTATAATCCTGCCACTCAATTCCGCGCCGAAAAGAAATGCACTGTCGGCGACGACACCGAACCGGTCATCGGGGTTATGGTCCGTGACGAAAGTTTTCGTCTGAAGTCGAGGCTTGTGTCCCCGTCATTCCAGGAGCCAGGCCAATTGTGCTTCGCCCAGACGATCACTCCGTCGACGCTAAAGCACAACGTGCCTGTAACGTACACACTGTGCAGCCAACCAGTATAGTGAGCATTTTGAATATCAGTGTCCGATGGCTGCATTTCCTTAGAGTCCGTGTAGATCAGTGTTAAACACGGCAAATTTAAACCGCAAACATGCCTCACGTACTCTGTAATTCTTGCCGTCTAGGAAATCCCATGTGAATTGAAGCAGGGGTTGTCGTCGATCTACCAAACGGGATAGAGCCCTCTGCCTGACCAGCGTTGGCAAGACGATGCGAGCAGGCCGGAAACCCTTGCGCATCAAGGCGAGCCTGTCTCCGCCTCATTGCGTACTCAGGCCAGGGTAGACGATGACCGGCCAAACGTATGGCATAGTGAGGAGCGCTGCATGCTCCCGACGTAGAAACACAGTATGAGGCCGAGGACATGGTGGGGATGCTGCAGCCTCCTCGACCTGCCGCCCTTCGAGCTACACACAGGTAGGTCGTATTGCGACCTGAACCGCTCGAGCAACTGTCCGAACGCGTCGGCTGATTATAACGTGTGAGATCACAACTTACCCAGATGAAATTAACACAGTTACCTAGAGAGACTCGTGAGGTTAATTAAGTTCTTGTTGGTACCGTGCGCCCACGTATCTACCCAGGAGGGCTTGGAAGGATCTTTGAGGACGCCCAAAGTAAGGTAGTGGCGGACGCGAATCATGCGACATCACTCGTCGCGGAGTTTCTCGTCCTAAAGGAGAGCTCGCAACAACTCTAACTCCGTCGGCAACCTGCGCCGGTCCTGCACCGCTGCGCACAGCGATAGAAGCCCGACGAGGGCGCCCATAGCCAGTGAGGAGGTCATAGACTGAGGAATTGAACGTGAAACCGACGTGAAACCGACGTGAATGCAGCGAAGGGGAGGGGGCACGTGCACTTCACGCGCAAACAAATGAGTCCATTTAAAACGAAATGGTCGTTAACTGTTAAACCTCAAATAGGAGTTACACACACCACTCAAAAGCTGAGTGTCTGTACTACACAATAGAGCCCTTACTTTACGAAAAATATGGGGACAACCAAAGTTATGGCGACTTCAAAGTGTGTCTCCGTGCTCGAAGACAAGAGGCCAAAACCAATTCCGCATAAATAATCTACAGACGCTTCTGAATCGAACCATGCCACCTAGAGCGCTCAGAAACGCCTAGAACCGCTCGGAAATGGCACGTCAAGTCTGCGCTCGTTAACGATCATTTCGAATAAAATGTTTCGCTCGTTGAGTCCAAATCATGAAGGAGCCAATCAGAAGTGCCAAAATATATTTCAACCAATCCTATGACGACTTACCTTGCTGGTTTCGACCGGAAGCATACTGCGAAACAGCACGGCTCATTTCGCAGTTTTATCGCTTCCCGCTTAGATACGAAAAATCGATACCTCGGCTTCAAAGCCCTCTAGCAAAACACCTCAAAAAGGGCTTAGCGATCATTTTGTTTCAATGGACTCAAATGTTTAGAAATAGACTTTCACCGCCGATATGTGTCCTTTTGAAAATTGCCCCCTTCAAGGATCTTTACGAAATGACAGTAGCTTTCAATATATGAGACACATTCCACCGGTCAGACCAAACGTTTCGGTTGGTCGCCCATGGCGCCGATGTGTTTGATGCGCAATCTAGTGACCATAAACCCGTGCGAAAAAGCTTCGACAAAATGTTTTCTTCAGGTTATGGAAGGCACCCAATCGGCGGTGGAGATACATTCACACACGGCTGGTCACGACCATGCCACATGAAGTGGGTCCCAAGGTGCAGATATGCGGTACCCCAGGTTGGCACGGATGGTCTGCCTGTGGGCGGGCCATCGTCGATGGAAGACACCGAGGAGGACGTACAAGTCTCGAATTGGGGCGACGAAGGCTAGCAAAGGACGGCAACTTTGTGAGGTACGCCAGGGCGCTGGGCACTGTTGAGCAATGAAGCGGCGAAAGGGCTAGAAGCGCTGGCTTGGAAAGAATCAGACGGGTGGTGGGGCTGAACCCTTGGGGCGAGCAACTGCTCCTGAGGGTCAAGCACCACGCCGTCTCGGTCTACAACCCCGTCTCTACTGGACTAGACTGCCCACATGCAGGATGTGCACGAGTGGGAAGGATCAACCTGTATCATGTCTTCTGGGAATGCCCAGCGGGAGACGCTGAGGCAGATACTGGTGGCCAGATGGGAATTTGCAGGGCTGAAACAAGAGTCTTATGAGGAGGCCTTCTTTGGGCTTGAGCTTCCCACGCTTCCACGCTTTCTTGCAACGGCAACAGGGGCGATCATCGCGGACCTGAATGATGAGCTGGTGGAGATCATAGGCGACGCAGTAGATAGGTTGGCGGCCAACTGCTGGAGTCTGGGGGCTGCATTGTACTTGCTGGCAGTATGGAGGTGGAGAATTGCGAACTTTGACATCCAAAACGATGTCTCAGAAGCACATCACACAGCCGGCCTGAAGTCCATGCTCCGCAATGGCCATAGGGACGTGACGCGAGACTTCGAGGCCGCTGCCCACTAGAAACAAGATCAGTGATACTATCTGTGAGGTACTTGAGGCTGAATGGACCGGACAGGACGGAAGGCTGCCGCGACAGGGCCACTGCTTCCTCGTAGCGATAGCGGGGATCAAGGGCGCCACTACTAAAAGCTACTGCAGCGGCACGCTGGTTGTGAAGGTGCACCCGGTCACGGGCGCCTACGTGATCCAGTACGTGAGCAGCACCACGTATGGAGGCGGGCAAATGACATCTTTCCGAGCGGCCCAACTGGGGCTCTTACGCAGACTACGCAGATTCCTCGCTTACAAGTGGGCGCCGATCCATGTCATGAAGGACAACGCCGATGTCCTGCGCCAGCTGACAACAAGGACACCGCCAAGGGCCAAACAACTCAAGGGCGACTACCGGAAGAGTAGGCGAGCGGCGAACGCGGTCGTCCTTAGTTGGTCGACCCAATTACGCGACCAGAACCAAACAGCCCACGAGCGGGCACGCATGGCGAAGGCAACTGAACAAGATATGGAGTGGAACGCAGTGGTGATGCCAGGGGAAGGAGCACGCTGGGCGGTATCACCGGACTCATCCAGGAGGACGTGAGGCAATGGCTTCAGACTCATGAGAAATCGGACACTTCGGTGGCCGTAGAGGCACGGTCTACGCCCCTTGCTGCAGACAAATGGACGGCGGTGGAGGATGACGACTCGCGGATAGCACTATTGGCATCAGCTGAGGATGGGCGTTAGGTGGTGTTAGCTTTAGTTAGTTAATTGACAATAATGTACATCACTTCAAATTCAAATTCATACTCCGCCTCGTGATGCTACCGCGCTGGCCAGCAGTCATCGTTACCGAGCGCGGCGACCGCTGTTTTGTAGAGGAGGCCTTGTGCATTCTAATGTACCGCCTGAGCGCACATCTGTAGAATGGAATATCAAGACCATGAAGAGTACCTGGGCATTTATCTTGTACGTAATGGGCCTCAAGATTCGACTGAGTCCTGTAGGCAAGTACGTGCGTGTCGCCATGTTCCTCACGAATTGTTAGATATGATTTCGTGGAGGAAACCAGATCACAACATTTTTTGGCTTATCGCCTCCATCTCTAGAGGAATATCTAGATAACTAATCCAGATAACGCAACTAGCAAATGCTACCTACTTTTTCTTGACTAACAACGTAAGTAATTGTATGAGGCGCTGCTGATTCTCACGGCGCTGTGCCTCGGCAGCAAGACGATCGTGCCGCTCTTGCTCTCACTGCTCGCGCCGAAGCTCTAACTCCTTCTCCTTGTGCTCGCCCAGCACCTCCGCCTGCTTGCAAACTTGTTGCGGCTCTGGCTGGGCTTCAATGTGTCGTCCTCGCCAGGTGGGTTGCGCCGCTTCAGGCGCTGGATGGCAAACTCTCGGACCACCTCGCCGGCCTTCTCAGCAGCAAGAGCCTTTGTCCGAGTCTCCTCCTTGGCCTTGGCCTGCGTGTGCCGATGCTCGTCGTCAAGCAAGAGGACCTCGTCAAGAAGCTCGTGCTTGAGCTCATACTCTTCGGTTTTGCCCGAGCTCTTGGCCGCCTTTTTGTTGTTACTGCGGGCACTCTCGGGCGATCAAATGGCGGTCAAATGGTCACATTCGAGGTCAGTACAGCGCGTACCGTAAATCACGGCGGACAAGCAGCATCGTAAAAGTAAAAACTAAGTGTAGACGTAAAAGGATGCGCGCGTAAAAACTCCCACGACCACCCATGTGGCCCCGTTGCCAAACGCTACCAAACGTGAATTCACCATTATGGTAGGAAGGAGACAAGTCAGCACGACCAACGCACAAAAGCTGAAGGCGATTGAGCGCGTGTCAAACGGCGAGAAAGTCAACGATGTTGCGGCTTCATGTCACGTCGACCGTACTACAATATGGAGGTGGCAACGCCAGGCTGCCTCTATTCAAACAGCCCAGTCATCCCGTGCGTACACCGCTGAGAAGACTCAGCTCACAGCTGTCTCTCATGACATTGAGCTCAGGTACTGTATTTCTACTACTGTTAAGTATTATCGTAATTATTCAATTAACTAACAGTTTGATATTGTTTTTAAAGACTTCTTGCGTGGGTGAAACCCATGCGAACTACAAAATACTTATGCATCTCCACTGAATGTATTCGATACGCTCTTGCGTAGTTTGATCCTGATTACACGTCAACGCAGCCGTGACGCAGTCAAAATGTACATTTTTCGATTCCTGCGCCGAAACCGTCTAACGTATCGACGGATTACGCACCGAGGGCGAGTCGCACGGCCAGGAATGCAGGTATTTTACCATCTTTTGCATTTTTTAAGTTTTTACTGTGCTTTATTATGCTAATAAATTTGGCGTTTTGCGTGACTTGCAGCTTGTTGCGGATCGTTTTGCAGAGGCCACTGTTCATCTTCTAGAAAGCAATGCATTCTTCCCATCGGGATGAACGATCGGTACATTTATCTTTTTAACATGGATCAAACCTCCGTTTGTGTGGACATGAATCCGCACAGTACTATCGAATTTGTCGGTTCCCGTACAGTTGATGTCGTACAATTGTAAGAGTATTTATCGAGGTGCAAAATATTTTTAGAACTAAACAATATTGTGTGTACGTGTATTTATAGCAACAACCCTGACTCTTTTAGAGCATCTATTTTCTGTGTGCGTCGGCGGCTGGCAAGAAAATGCGACCGCTTGTCGTTTTTGCGGGGGTATTCGGTGCCGATGTTCACGATGAGCTCGAGCAGACCGCGCCTTTGATTGGAGCAAGGCACATTTTACAGTGCAAGCCAAAGCGTACTGCGACGAGAGAGTGATGAAAGAGTGGGTCGACGAGGTGTGGTGCCCCGATGCGGGGGCCTAGTATGCTCCTTCTCGATAGCCTTAAAACGCATAAAATGGAGAGCGTCAAGAACCGACTCGAGACCAATGGCCACGCTCACGTTATTTACGTACCTCCGGGGTGACAGGTGTGGCACAGCCGATGGACGTCGCCGTGAGCCGTTCAAAGATCGCTGCCGAGACAAGTACCTGAAATTCGTGATTGAAGGAGGGGTGTTTAGAACACCAAGTCAGAAGCGTAGAAAGATTGCAGAAATGGTAGTGCATGCTTGGGATGAAATTAGTGAGGATAGTATCAGAAACGGTATCGTAAAAGCTGGACTTATCGCTACAGGGCCTCGAGACGCTCGTGGAGTGTTCGCCTCACCCGAACCACCTAGGAGGCTATCTTAGATGTCGACACGTAATGTTAATCAAAGACGGGGTGTCACTTTATACTTTTGGTCGTCGTAAACATAAAAGATCGTCGTATCAGCCTTTTTACGAAAATGTTGCATGATCAACGTGCGTTGCATGATCGCCGTGATTTACAGTAGTTAAGCCTCCACGTCATTATGCACTTACCTAGAATGAGATTGAACCGATTCTGGGCTGTCTTTGCGGTGAGGTTGTCGCTTGAGAACTCGTCAGACGCATTTAGAGGATCTACCACTTCCAACCACCTCTCCATTACTTTGCCGTAGTCACCCTTGTACGGCTCGTCAGCGATAATCTGCTTTAGAAGAAGCGCATCGTCGGCGTCCGTGAAGTTCTTTCGCTTGCCGTCCACCATTGCAGCGTGTGCAGAAAGAAACAAAGTGGAAGGATCAAAGTGCTGATGGTCTGTATCGTGAGCAGCTTACATGGATGGTGGTGAGGGCAATGGAAGCTGCCACCAGATTTGGCACTTTCACTGGGATTTTGTAGTGACGGGGTAGGAGAAGTGGTGTTTTACAGAAGGTAGTGGTGGTGAAAGCGCCGTCAAAACCTCTCTAATGCCTCGAAACTAGAAGTGGATTGCCAGTGCAAGGCCCCCTCTCAAACTTCGATTCACAGAACTACATTTGACAACAGCCATGGCCAGGAACTGCTGAAAATGCACGCTTGATTTGACAACCTATTATATGAGCTACTTGTACGAGGTCTTCGCGTAGGCGAAGATAGCTTTTGGATTTGACCTAGCTGCAGTTCCCAGGGTAAAAATATTCTTTAGACTTGCATAATCCTCTGTCGTCGATACGTGACAATTTCATATTGTAAAGCATCGAATAATAATGCGAGTCGTTTGAGAGTTGACCCTTGGCCTTACCAGGCAGTTTAAGCGACATACAGATGTACTGATACTGTTTGGTTTCTTTTCGCCAAATGACTCTCCCGGAAGAAGTCCTGGTTTGATAGCGTGGCAGTTACTTCAGCAGGTGTGTATCGGGTTTCCATTATTATTGTCAAAATAGTAATATCTGGCGATGTTAATGTCAATGCCTGTCTAAACCCGACGAAGGAGGTATGGATACAATCTCACCTTTTCAAGAGTGCTACAGGGTTTAGGGCAGACAGCATATGATATTTATGGAAGCGCTACGCGTAGACGTCCTCTCAGAAACAGCTTGATGATTGTTCGGACGAAGGCATACGAGGTACTAGAGAATCGAAGACAAGAAGGGTGCAGAACCACCGATCGTTCGCGACCTAGGATAGTAGTGAGCTGCCAGTAGAGAAATGAGAGAGGCAGAAGGCAATAAGGCAGAAGAACCACTTATCGAACGCTAGTACTGAGCATAGTACAACCGGTAATAGAACTGATAACGCATATTTTAGCGATTTGAATATCACTTCTAACGATCGCTACTTGAAAGCGTAAACATAACATTATTAGTCGAGCTAAAAACACTAATATTATAATAACGTTTGTACAAATGTTTAAGTACAACATCATTTGGCTGGACGAGATGTTCGCGCAGCTCAAGCGCGAGAATTTGCGTAAGCTGCAGGCGATGGAGGACAAGAGCCCTAAGGGATGCATCGACGAACCCATTGTGGACATGATCAAGAGGATCAACGACCACCCGAATTACGTAAGTGGGTGCATTGATGCAATTGGAATTGAAGAGTGTACTCAGTTTTTGGTGTTGCTACAGGTGACGAGCAGTTCGTGTTCGGGACGAATTGCAGTTTTCTGCGGTGAAGCGGCTACCAATGGGAATGAAGCAACTACGGACTTGATCACCAAAGGAGGCAAGTGGTTGATTGCGGAACATGGTACCATCACGTTCGACCAATTGAAGGCGGCGCTGCAGTCGCCCGACGCCAATTCCAGCACCAGTAACATGGTTGGTACTTGTTTTTATTTTGTGATGGTGCTGAGCTGACGATTCTTGAGTTTTTTGCAGATAATTTTCAAACACGAGCCGTTCATCATGCACGTGGTGTGTCGCGACCTGGAGGCGGCCAAGGAGTTGCTGCAGTGGGGTATCGCCAGCGGATTCCGTGAATCGGGAGTTGTGCTTGGTAACCGAAAAATTATGTGTGCGATTCGCACGACCGCGAACGGATTGGAGATTCCACTTGGACGCAGTGCGCAGCAGTTGCTGGTGGACGAGGAGTACCTCCGGTGGATCGTGGATGTCGCGAACCAGAAGTTTGTGGCGAGTAAGCAGAAGACGGACAGACTGCTTGACGCCTTCCTCGCCAAGTTTTGCCAGCCGGCGGTGAACAAGCAAGCTGGAAGCGGTTCTTCAGTTGAATTGAGCTCCTGGACGGAGGTGACGTACGAGGACAGCGTTAAGCTTGTGGGACATACGAGCGTGCAGTTCAAGGACAACATTGTTGTGTTCGGCGGACAGGGACCGACTGCGTCAGGAACGACAACGCGCGTTGCGGACGTGACAGTTCTGGCACCATCAAGTGACGGTTCTCTTAAGAAAACATTTCACGCTGCCGCTGGAACTTCTGGTCCGTCAGCACGGATGTACCATTCCGCTGTTGTTGTAGGAAAGCGCATGATCGTATTTGGAGGTCGTGTTAGCCCAGTGAAGCCCCTGGGCGACCTATATGCGTTGGATATTGAGACCAAGCAGTGGGAGCAGATTAAGCCGCAAGGATTCTGCCCCTCTCCGCGTTGGAAGCACAGCAGCTGTGCCGGTAAGCTCTTTCTTGACGAATGGAATCAACCAATTGCACTAACCACTGTACATGCTTAAATTTGGTGTGACTGCAGTCGGCTCTGTTGTGTACGTGTACGGTGGCCGCGATGCCGAACAAGTTTTCGGAGATCTATTTGCACTAGATCTCAGCCAAAACTCGTTGCAATGGCGTCAGATCGGTAAGTAAACCTCCGAATTTGCACTGTTTTCTCGGAGTGTGCTAAACGTTGTTTATGCTTTGACTACATGCAGAGAGTACGCCCAGTCTTCCGCGCCGTTTTGATCATGTTGGTGTGGTTGTCAGGTCAACGAAGCTTGCATTCTGGGAGGCATGACATCGTTAGATGGCGTGGATGGCAGTGAGAATGGAACAAATGTTAGTGACGACAGCGCTGTGTGCCTGCTTTTCGATACCGTCGGGGAGACTTGGGAACGAAAAGTTCTCGAGAGCAGCAGCAACAGAAGCCAGCCGCCAGCACTTTTTGCAGCCAGCGCTACCTCGATTAGCGACCACCAAGTCATTGTGGTAGGCGGCATGACTGCGGCTCTACTACAAAATGGTGACAAGGCGACTCAAAAAGTGTACAAACTGGATGTTGAGGCTTCGCAATGGACGGAGCTAGGAGAAGTGAAGCACAAAAATGCTGCTTTTGTGGGGCACACCACCGCTTGGATTCCGAGCAACAAATCGCTTTACATTTTGGGCGGTGGCTTCCAATGCTTTGGCTTCGGCCAATTCTACTCGTCAGTGTTTCAGTGCCAGTTGTCGCTCACAGTCCCTAAGACAACCACTGCCAAGACCAGCTCAGCGAATGTTATTTCTACAAGCGTGCTACCCTCTTCGGATGACAAGCCGCTAGGTGTTCTCGTTGGAAAGTTGGAGGTGAAGAAGGTAAAAACTTTATTGGAGAAGGCGCATGTGTACGACAAGGCCCGACGTGTCCATGTTGCACAATCAAGCCAGGTTATGGGCGAAGGAAAGCCAACGACGGTGTTTCTTCTTCCGGTCACACCAGCTATTCGCGAGCTGCTTGCCTCGACGGCTGAGATTGGACTGCAAAACCTTGAGGTTGTAGAAGATGAAGATGCGTACGCAAACAAGTTCGGTAAGACCAGCGGGTTGAACCGCAATGAGGTGATCCGCAGCATGATCGGCGCGTTTGCCAGCAAGTACCAACTCCCTGTCAAGATCGTGAAGGCTATTCCAGAGAAGTATGAGTTCGTGAGCGATGTCTTGCTGATCCCTCGCGATTCCTTCTTGGAGCCAGAGTGGACACCATTCGCAGACGAAATGTGGGCACACGTTTGCGTCCACCTCGCCTGCATTCTCTCGTGTTGCACGCAAAGCCTTCATTGATACGAGCGAAAAGCGTCAAAGTCACGTGGAGCTGCTGTACTTAAATCAAAAGGCTCTTACCTCTCAACGCAGCAAAGAGGCTTCGGGCTGGGTGGAGATTCGTGAGAACGGAATCATCTACGGCTGGGATCTTACGCGAGTTATGTTTTCGTCGGGCAATGTCACTGAAAAGGCTCGAATGGCAACCATCGGGTGTCGTGGAGAAACTATCGTGGACCTATTCTGTGGCATTGGTTACTACGTTCTACCTTTTCTCGTGCATGGAGGTGCTGCATTCGTCCATGCTTGTGAGTGGAATCCAGACTCGGTCGCAGCACTGCGCTTCAACCTGGAGCGCAACCATGTTGCAGATAGGTGTAAAGTGTACCTCGGTGACAACCGCGAGTCGGCCCCTATGATCGGGTTGTGGCAGACCGGGTGAACCTGGGACTATTGCCTACGAGTGAAAAGGCCTGGCCATTGGCCGTGCAAGTGCTGAAGCCCAGCGGTGGTTGGTTCCACGTACACGACAACGTGGCTGTGGAGGATCGCGAAGCATGGGAACAACGCCTGGTGGATACAATGCGTCAGCTTGCTCAGCAGTACGGCAAGAAATGGACCATCACGTGCGAGCACGTGGAGAAGGTCAAATCGTACGCCCCTAAAGTGTATCATCTTGTTGCTGACATTCACTGCGTGCCCATTTAGCTAGCTTCAATCGGGTAGGAAGCCTCATGCATTTTGTTACGAGCCATATACATGTAGGTCACTATGCAAAAATCGCCGTGGTTCATCATTTCCCCGCAACCAGACTTGCAATCTTGCCCAGGATGCGTCTCATATCCTCGCTGCGGTGGCTAATTCAAAGACGAAGTCAGTCGGTCGTGGTGCAGCAACACTGTAGGCACCACACCCTCGACAAAAGTCCATTCGCAGTAGTTGGAGACAATGCCCACGGCACTTTTCAACAACTGCGTCTTGACGATTTCCATGCCCACCACTGCCTGTGCGACTCCAGTCTGAAAAGCGCAGTGTGCCTGCTGACCCGCAGGATCATGATTTTCAGAAGAAAATACCTACTCTTCGTCATCTTGAAGAGCAAATGAGTGTCGAGGGATAGCGACGACACGAGCAGTATACTGTATGTACAGACTGGACTCGCACAGGCAGTGGTGGGCATGGAAATCGTCAAGACGCACTTGTTGAAAAGTGCCGTGGGTATTGTCTCCAACTACTGCGAATGAACTTTTGTCAAAATCGAGTACGACGACGAGGGTGTAATGCCTACAGTGTTACTGCACAACGACCAACTAACTTCGTCTTTGAACCAGCCACCGCAACAAGAGGATATGAGACGTATCCTAGGCAAGATATCTGCTCTGTCTAGCCCTTGTCTTCAACATGGTAAACTTCAAAATATATTCTGTCGTTTGCTAAGTACGATATCTGTCGCTGGACCTAAATCGGTTCAGTTTTGATCCACCCAAATTCTCTTTGGTCCCCCTCAAAAAATGGCTGCGCCCTTTTCCATGGATGCGATGGAGACGGAGGCGAAGCGGCGTGTCAAAATGCACGTGCAGCGCCGCGGCGACGGCTTCACGGAGGCCGAGTCCATGGGTCTGTTGCAGCTGGTGCGCGCGCGTTGGCGTGAGGGCTGGGAGGTGGTCTCGCAGTTGCACAACCAGCAGTTCTCCAAGCACAGCCGTTCGGCCGACTCGCTCAAGAAAAAGTTCTCCAGACTCTACAGGACCAGCATCCCTCCACGCGGAGCCAAGAACCACCAAGCCATCACCTTCGCTCATGTGGTGCACAAGGAGATGATCGAGGGCGTCCCACCGGCTCTAGTGGGGTGCCAAGCGTCGATGGAGAACAAGTGGAGACCACTGACACGTCGTTCCAGCCGCCGCAAGGTGAAGAGAGACTTCAGGAAGGAGGCACTGAGTCCGAGCACAGCTGGGTGGACACTGCACCCGAGGCGGCTGCTGCCACGCCTTCGCTCACAGCTTCTCCTGCTGCAGTACCTGTTGTTCCGGCTCAGGTGGCTGTGTCTCCTGCTTCTGTTCCTGCTGCTGTTGTACGCGCGCGGGCGCGCCGCCGCGTCAAAGTCTGGAGTGGCAGAACCCGGCAGCTATTTTCCACCGGAGGCGACGCCGGCTGCGACCGACGACTTGCTCACGTCCGTGCTCAAGGTGGTCCTCCGCTCGCAGTACCAGCGGGACTTGGACCGCGAGGAAGAACGCACGCGTCGGGATGAGGAACGGCAACGCAAACGGGAAGAGACGGAGCAACGGAGACAGGAGGAAGATCGCCGACGCGATGAAGAGCGCGAGACGAGGCGCCGCCGCAACGAAGAGCGCGCCGAGGAGCGCGCCGAGAGCCGCCGCAGACACGAGCAGTTCATGCAGATGATGATGATGCTGGTTGGGAAAAATGGCGCGGCCCAGCAGCGAGACTCGGAGTCTTAAGCTGAGCTGGCTTTCTGGTTTTTGCATTATGGTACTGATCTGTCGCTTCGGGCCGCAGAGATGAAAACGCTGAAACAGTCCGCGGGCGCCGTTGGGTCGTTTCCAATAGGTTGGTGTCTGCGAATTGAGTTTGCACAAATCCGCACTCGCCATTGCATCGAGTTCGAATCAATTATCAAAGAGGTTCACACCACTTCTTCGATCTCTTTTGCTTTGCGCGCTTTGCGAGATCTACAATTATTTCACCACCATTCGTACAGCCTGCTGACAAAGTGGGTCAAGTTGAAGCTTACCTGCTGGTAGCTTGCAACTGAACGAAGAATCATCCTGGAAACAAAACCATATTCACTATTACTCGGCATGTCAACACGTGCACCCCGCGGTGCTGCAACCACCAACGCTCAAAATCAACGAGGAAGCTGCATACATCAGTTCAAGGCGCCTCGCTGCTGTTGAGCAAGCTGCGCCATGACCGTGGTCATGACCTGCATGAACTGCTCGTTCCTGCGGCGGTCCTCCACGCGCTCCTGCTCGTGGAGGCGGCGCTGCTCGCGTATTTCTTCCTGCCACTGCTGTTTTCCAGCCGACGCTCCTCTCTCTCCTGATCCCGCTCCAAGTCCCGCTGGTGCTGCGACTCCAGCAGCACCAGCAGCACCGTCTGCACCAGATCCTGACTGGACGCCGGCTCGTTGCTCGCGATCTGTGTCCGCAACGTGCGCAGCCGCTCTCCGGCAATAGGCCAGCGGTTGATGGCCGCCTGCCACGCATCGTCGCGCAGTCCCGCCCCTGTGTCAACTGCCGCAGCTCGTGTTCTGTGGGGACGTCCACCAGCGTCTGGTCTTGCTTGGGCTGAGACGGGAGCATCTCCACCTCGTGGAGACCCTCGTGGACGTCATGCACGTCCCCTGCCAGGTCCTCACTGAGTCCGCGCACGCCCAAGCCGCGTCGCTGGACACGCATCTCCTCGCGCACCTTCTTGGCCTGAGCTGCGGCGCGCGCGTGCTTCTCCTTGGTGCCTCCGTCCACCTTCATGCGATACAGCTTGGAGAACTTGCGCTTGAGGGAGCCGGACGTGCGTTTGTGACCCGGGAACTGCGCGTTGTGCACCTCGGCGATCACCTCCCAGCCCTCCTGCCAGCGGTCGCTCACCTCCTGTAGCAGGCCCTCCGTCTCCTGTACAGAGAAGCCGTCGCCGCGCTTGGAGAAGCCTCGCGCCGCAGTCGCGTCGCCCCCATCCGACGAACCGAGGTCCTGCACGCCGTCAACGCTAAGCGTTCGTGAGCTCATCGTCTTAAAGTTTGG
>JAAKBF010000373.1:0-29937 GCA_012656075.1 Phytophthora hibernalis
AACCAAAGTCTCCGTCGTATTCCAGTCCGCAATGTCGCTCGCCACGTTCGGGTTACGGCGGCGAGTTCAAGTCGATGGCAAAGGCGATCCAAACTGCTTTCAAATGTGCCAAAGAAATGGCGAACCTGGTCAAACAGTTGACAAAGTACACCCGCAACATCAAAGTGTCGGCCCCACAGACATCTCAAGACAAGCTGCTGGCTATGTTGTATCGGTTGCGGGTTAACTTGGAGTAGCTCGCGGCGATGGTGAGAGTAAATCCAAAACTGGAGAAGCGTGGGTATTATATTACAAAACAAGGTAAGACTAGAGTAAACGTCTGGCCAGCGTCGTTCAGAGACTCTGAATCAGGTAGCTTCCTATCCACTCATCAAGGCGCAATAAACGTGAGCAGGTTTGAGGAGGACAGCACAAGCGACTTCGCCACGGCATCGCCGCCGTGACCTTGCGAAGGGTTGGTGGGGGCGCTGCCGACTCGGAAGCTTAGCCCTTTAAGTGGTGAACAACGCAGCGCGTCGTTCTGCTGACAGGAGGTGGAGAGAAGCATGCATCGATTGTCTATCGAGGTTCTCTCGTTCGGGGTATCCTGCAAGATCTCTCGCTATTATTATACCGTAATAGAACTGATGGGGAGTCAAAATACCATGCGAAGATGGCCTCGAGATAGAACAGTACCTGTTGGGAAGGTGGTCTCAGGGAAACCGGAAGTGTTTTCTTCTAGATGACAAAGTTTTCAAACGTTGTGCAGATCAAGATGGAGTTCCAAGACTTGGTGAATGTACGTGTCGCGCGTATACGCACGGTACAGACGTTCCAAGGGATCGTGACGTACTAAGGTGGACGTCCCTTTGCTGAGAAAGAATTAACATGGTCGACTCTTGCTCAGTTGGAGTTGTCATTGCATTTCGCGTCTTACGACCGTTGTTGTCGGCCTCACAACCATCTTCCAAACTGTGTTTCAGTCGTTTTTATTTTATTTTACTTCAGTTCCAGTCAAATTCTACATACTCGTGGTTTCGCTTTTCTTGATTTGGTTTACTCGAAGCATCCCCGCTGAACAGTTTACTTGCAGCGACGCCATTTTTACTCGAGATTAAGCTCGTTCGTATTGTATCAGACTGATAACGTGGTGTTCGACTTACCCGTGACGATTTGCACGTGCCTTGGAATCAAGGTAGCGGAGAAAGTCAAGTTTGCTGACAAGGTGACTAACACCGCTGATCTCGTCTCGAAGGAAGTGATTTCAAACGCCAACTCGATCGTCTCTAGCTGGAGCTCGTTCAAATCATTTATGGAGAAAGTTGCGTTGGGTGAGCCGATCTCAAGCCTGAATGAGACAGACATCAGGTCGTTAACATCAACAATGGAGTCAAACACGACCTGCGGCTACGACATGAAGCGTCTTGCGGATCGCACGTGGATGACAGTAGCAGCACTTCGTCATCAGAACCCAGTTATCTGAGAATGACCTTCGTGTGTCTATGAGCAAGTCCGATCTCATACTGAGCGAGATCCCGATCGTCACGAACAACTGCATGACGGAGCTCATCGCTGAATCGGACGAAGCGACCGCCTACAGCACACGCGGCACGCTGCGTAAAACCTTCAGTGGGATTGTTGAAGACCTCATCACGTCGGGGACAAGCAGCAACGGCACGTACCTCGCCGCTGAGGAGTACGCGTACAAAGTGGCCGACAAGGTGGCTTCGTTTTACGGTGTGTGGGACGTCACCGGCATCACCAACGTGCTCGCAGAATACTTCCATACGATCTGTGGGCCCACGAAATTCATCGGACGGCACCGCGAGGATGCATTGAGTCTCACAACGGCTGGCGATGCTTTCAATGGTACTTCTGGGTCCTGGACGAAGAGGGCGATGGCACTGTCATCATCACTTTCGAGCACTGGCACCGAGGATGTGACTGTGAATATTCAAACTGGAGGCAGCAAATTCGACGAAGTGGACGTCGCAGCGGGCGAGACCGTGACGTGGAGCTCCATTACTACTGTGAGTGCCTCAAGCGACTGAACGCGGTGAAACCTGCGGTTGACGGCAAAACTCAACGTGAGCTAGTTAAATGTGGTAGTTGATGTACCGGTAGTGTCAATGGAAATTAACTCGAGTAATGCAATGCAAGTGATTTCGCGGTTTAAATGTGTAGCCATCTTGCCAAAAATAATGTTGACTTCTTAAAAGTAAGGGCGTGCTTACCGCCCAGGTTTATCCGTCAGGTATTTAACAGGTATGCGATACAGGCATTGTCCAGGTGTATTTTTCCGATTAAAAATTCGTATTTAGGTATAATTTTCTTTTTGGCTCCCAGCCATCAGTTGAGGAGCGCCACGCGGTGGACGACGAGTGGTGCGCGACGGCGAACGAGAGCTACGGCAGGCGTAGCACGATGGCACGCACGCACAACACGTCTAGGATCAAGCAGCGGATGGCAGAGGAGACTCTACGGGAGGAAGAAGCCCGTTCAGCCGAAGCAGCCCGCAGGCTGCGCGTCGCGGAGCCCGCACTCCGTCGGAGAAGTCTCGTGCTATCGAACGCGTCCGCGAGGAGCGTTCTGGTTACGGCCCTCATACTGGTGATAACAGCGACTCTGCAGAATCGAGCGGGGCTGCAGACCAGTCTGAGTGGCGGAGGACAAAGACCGCGACACAAGTGGGGGCGGCGATATGAGTGGTGGTGAAGAGCATGCTACCGGAGACTCGGGGATGAAAAAGACGCGGCAGTGCACGAAGCCGTTAGGCCTCAAAGAAGCGCTCGATATCCAAGGCACAAGAAGATGAAGACGATGAACCAAGTGATGGTGGACAGCATGCTGCCGGAGGCTCGGGGGTGAAGATGACCCGGCAGTACACGACCCGTTAGGCCTCCAAAGAAGCGCTCAGTGTCGAGGTGAACAGCACGAGTATTTGGTTCAGAAGGCAGACTGGACATGTGACTGTGAATTCACGTTGACGATGAAGCTGCCATGCCGACACGCTATGTTGTACAAGAAGTCGATTGGCAGTGCATTCGTCATCCCGTTTGCAGCAATTCTGCCCAGGTAGGTCCAGGTTTTATCAGTTTTTGGCCAGGTTTTAGCCATGTATGGCTGTTCAAACCAGGTATTGTCAGTGTTTTTAACAGGTATGTGTCACACGTTGTGGTTATGCAGATGGTACGGGCAGAGTCGCAGTTCTGTGGATCGAGTCACTGAACTGGCAACACCGTTTGTTGCGAAAGTGTTCAAGTCTGATACTCGCGCTTCGGCTGGTCCACTGAGTGAGCGAGATAAATACCGACGGGCCCGACAATCCTTCGGCCGAATCAGTAGCGAGCTTGTCCATTTTTCGGACGATGCGTTCGAAGACGCCTTGGCTTTCTTTGATGACTGGTGGCATAACATGCGCCAGGTCAAGATTCCTGCTGATGTGGTCGACGACAGCAAGAAGAAGAAAGGCGACGGTGATAATGATGGTGGCACTGGTGCTGCGGGTGGCGGTGGCGACGTTGGTGGAAGTAGTTCGCAGAGTAGTGGTAGTGATGGAGCTGGACCAACTCAGACAAACGAATGTGAACAAGACGTGGACGCAGATGAGCCACCTACACAAGTAGTGCCGACATATTCTGCAGGCCTGGAGGTTGCGATCCGACTGAATGGGTCTGCACCCAAAGTAGGCAGACCGCGCCCTAACCACGCACCGAGCAGCGGCAACACGCAAAGGCTGCGCTGAAGGAGTACAACCGCGGAATGCGTCTATGTGGTCTACTCCCAGACAAGGACGTGTGTGAAGTGGTAGCATGCTTGGAGGGATTTTGCCCCTCATTACATGAAGTGGAGTCATACATCTCGACTCACCAAGTTCAAACACCGAAGGGCACGCCGTCTTTCACGTGGAAATTGGAGACTAGCTTCGTCCCTGACACGGTGCGGTACCGATTATCGGAAGGCCTGATTGATAAAGCGCTCGAGCGACTTCAACATGACAAGGCTACTATGAATGACGGACAACCCATTTCTGAAGTTATTGCAGTGGATGGGCATGATATTGATGACGTGCCAGTGGTAGTGATATAGAAGATGGGCAAGCTTAGTCGCGAGCAGTTAGAGGCGATGAAAATGGCTATGGCAACTACAAAGGTCTGTTCGGAAGGGGTTGACTGCAGCTCTTGGATACTTACGAAAGTCAAGAAGGTGGTGGACAACCAACCAACAGTTGGACGTGCGGCCGAAATGATCGTGGCGACTTGGCCATACAACAAGTCGCCTGGTGTCGGGTTCGACTTTATGTACGCTGGGCTGTACCGATTTAGGGCGGGGCACTGGCTTAGTGACGATTCTATCCGTGCGTTTACGGATTTTCTTCGCCGTGAATACTGCAACAACGACACAGTATTTTGCCAGCTGTATCCAGCGCCACTGGAGACAGCGACTCGGAAGCTGCTGGCATTGTGCTGGATGCGGCGCTTAAAATCCGTGGATGCCTCGAAGACGCTGAGATCGACTGCGTGTTTCTCCCTGTCAATTTTGACACCAAACATTGGGTTTGCCTTGTCATCGACAAGGTGAACAAAACTCTCCAGCTGTACGACAGCCTCAACAAGAGAAGATCGCGAGGGTGCTGAAAACTATGGCGGCAGAGATTATCAGCGGAGACCTAGGTGCAGAATACAAAGCTGTCACACTGAAAACACCGTGCCAGAAAGATGGCGATAGCTGTGGGGTTTCGTTTACCTTACGTTCTGGGGTCAAGTGTCAAGCGAGGCTCCACTAGATGTATCTCCGGCGGGTGTTACACGAATGCGCTGGGAGATGCTCTATGCGCTGGTGGAGAGCAAGATCGATGCGAGCACACGAGTGTAGGAATCTCAGCAAGTTGAAGTGATCTTTAGCTAACCCACTAGTAAAACCTGATGATTACCTGGGTGATCTTTTGGTATCACTGGAAAATACCTGGAGAGATTAAAGTCTTTTGATTGGTCAGTTCACGCCTTGATACGTTTGACAAAGTGATGTTGCTGTCATTTGCACTTTTGCTCCAGTTCCACGCATATGAATATTTCAGGTATCACGAACTGGTCAATACCTGTTTTGGTAATATATAATTAAATTACGCCAAATTTTGGTCTTTCTATACACAGTTGAGAAACGTGGTACACCTGTAAAATACCTATTTCTGATTCCGTGTACGTCTCTAAAATACCAAGACTGTAAGGGCGTCCTAAAAGTAATGCCATGTTGCCGAAAATAAATTTGCAAACTTCAACCCAGCCCATCCCTTGCTCTCGATCGGTATACACAGGTATTATTTCTAGCGATAGGATTTCAGTATAAATACCGATGTCGAGCTGATGGCTACAATATCAAGCACAGAGTTTAACATCGGCGTACTGATTGTTCTCCGCATTCTCCAACTCGCCGTCAAGTGCTGAGGTCGGTCAAAGTTAAAGACTTCATAATGACCATGACCTCCCGACTCCTTCCGTCCGCGGCTGCAGCTCTACGCCGCCGCCACGACCCGAAGCTCGTGGAGAAGTTCAACCTGGCGTCGCTCAACGACGGCAAGAGCCCTTCATCGTGTCGAGCAACCGGCTGCTCAAAGTGAACAGGAAGACGCACCAACGCGTGACAGACAAGTTCTCACTCAGTATCTACTAGGATCTACCAAGACCCTTGCTGGCACGAAACCCGCCACCAAGAACCCGTTCCACGTCGCCAGCTCCAAGCTCATGTGAGCTGCCACCACACGAAGCAGCCACAAACCATTTAGCATTCTAATCCTTTTATCATAATACACTTTGCCATATTAATCGGCTGCTATTTTAATGTGCTTACGTGGTCTTGTGACGGAGACTCGTTTCTCCGTTGGGCTATTATACATGTAGTTTGGAGGAATTTCCATAATCCAGTACATATGAACTGTTTTGTCCCCGGGGTGGATGTTTTTCAAAATAGCAAAATACCAGTACACTGCGTTTAAGTTCGTATCGTTCTGAAATCAGTTCAGTTGCTCACTTTTTTACTGAATGGGCAGTCTAAATCTCTAATATTGCGATAGAACGAGCTTACGTAGGATATGTTGCTTTTGAAACAACCAGCTAAAAGCTGAATTGATAAATTTATCAATTCAGCTTTATACAATCAGTTTTTAGTTTTATAAAACTAGAACGTTACTAAGTTTCGTTAGAATTGAGTTGCGATGACCCTAATTCTATTGACGACATGACCAGTTAGCGATCTCCTTTCTCTGTTGCCAACGATACCCCAGCACCATGTTTGCAGCTTCCTGCGCCATTTCGAAGGGTCTTTTTGGCAACTTCGTCTGAATAGCATTCCGTGCGTCAAAATACGACGGTAGCAGTTGAGTTGGTCGCAGAGGATGACGTATTTCCCGACGTCGCTGAATACCGTTATATATCCTACAGTGGACTGGATTTCGGGATTGACGGAGCCCGTATCTTATCCTGGTAGCTATTGAGCTCGATACTATCGACTTCGTTTGGTTATACCAGCTTACAAGGGAAAACTCGCCGCGGGCGAGCTACGTATGCAACCAGACGAGGTCAACGCACTATTGTTTTTGCCGTACTTAGTATGTACTGAGTCAGTAGTCAATATCCGACAAAACAGTACATATGTGCTGTATTATGGAAATTCCTCATGTAGTTTGTGACGTTGATTGGTTGTCCCGACGGCGGCACTGCTATGTGGTCGCGTGGCACCAGAATTTCAAGATAGGCGGGCAATCGTGCTTCGGTAAACAAGGATTTGACATTTGACGCCGAAATTTGCTGGTCGTACCTGTATCCGATACCAGCAGTGTTGGCAGCACATGCCTCGTTGTGGGTACATGTGTAATACGTAATACGTGTACATGTACTTTGAGACTGTTCGTCGTGTAAAATCCTTTCATACAGCGCAAATATTGCACATACATGTACCAGTATACGACTCGGTGACGACCACGTGAACGTGTGACTTTGCAGGAGAACGGGTATTGATTGATTATACTTGAAGTACAGTAGTTTTCAACGCCCGGTGTTTTCCTGGACGATCAAGCGATTGCTCTCAAAAGATCGCGAGTCCACCAGACAAGCTCTCCTGACTCTCCTGGCTCTCCTGGTCTGTTGCAACCACGCATCAACTGCAGCTGGTCGATGAAAATGAGCAACAACTCGACTACGCAAACCTCAAGGTTGCTTCCCGCCTGCAAAAACAACGGCAGTTGGCGCAGTACAGAAGTTTTAATTAATTTTTCAATGTACTGCTCATTGAAAAATAGCTAAAAACTTAAATGCTCTGGAAGTCCACAGGAAAATCCTCATCATGGGATCAATCCACATGGCGATTTAAAGATAAACCTCCTTCGGAGCTACAAATGTATCCAAAATAGTAGCTCGCCTCCGTTGGACTCAA
This sequence comes from Phytophthora hibernalis, assembly GCA_012656075.1. NCBI lineage: Eukaryota > Oomycota > Peronosporomycetes > Peronosporales > Peronosporaceae > Phytophthora > Phytophthora hibernalis. The sequence goes on from JAAKBF010000373.1 coordinate 7,408, forward strand.
AAGTCAACCGTCCGTCGCTGTGGACCGACGCCACGGATGAACTCTAAAACACTGTGGATTTTTACTATTTACTCGGTTGCTCCGCATTTCAGGACAAGAAAGTCCTTACAGGCTCTTGACGATCTGTTCTGCCTCATCCCTGTGCGTTTGGTCGTTGAAGACCTCGAAAACAACGTTGTACACCAACAATCACCAACGAAGGATGAAAGTGGCTCGGCTCAGCTGGAGCCTTACGCTCACCCATGCAGTTCGTCCTGTATGACACGTGCTACAACTATTTGAAGTCTCATTTTTTTCTTCCTGCAACCCAAACAAATGAACCGCGTGGGAGTATACTATGTATTGTTTTCGCTGTTCGTCGATTCAGTTGCATCCACACCGGAGTTCGGGTTCCACGACATCATCGGCATCTTTACGTCGGCACCCGCTGCAACAGTACCACCGACAGCGACTTCACAATTCTCAATTATTCTGCACCACCACCAACAGATTGGCCATCAGAGGTTAAGATCACTCCGACGGCATCTTCAGATACTGCTTCAGGGTCTACGGATGCAACACGGTTCATGGTTGGCTCCACGGTGACAGCCGTCAGCACATTCGCGTCAACCTACAGCAACTGGGTCGGACCGGTTGCGAGGCCGTCGAACATGGCGTGCTATCGTGAGTCGCACTTTGGCAAGACATGTCCGGATGAGTTCAACAGCAAATGGGGAACGTGTTGGGCCCAGTGTCCTATCGAGTTCCCAGTACAGTGCGGGATGGAATGCATCCGACAGAACGACGACTGCAAGCTCGAGGTGGTGTCCAAGGTTGCGTACGTGTTTCAGTCGGTCATGGCGCTAGCGATGTTCAATATCTACGGCCAGTTCAAGTTGATGACGCAGGCAGTTCAATTGCCTTCCAGTGCTCCAAAGAGATCGCAAACTTGGTAAAACAGCTCAGCAAATACACCCGCGGTGTGCTGGTGACGAACCAGAGACAACACCGTCTCAACTGTTGGCGATACTGTACCAAACAGACAACGTGGTGTTCGATATTCCGGTCACGATCGCCACTTGCCTCGGCATCCCTGTCAATCCCAGTTTGAGATTTAAGGACAAGATCACGAACACGGCCGAGCTCATCTTGAAAGAAATCGTCGCAGGTGCCGGTGCGATCCTCGTGAGCTGGGATTCATTTAAAGCTTTCATGAAGAGGTTCTTCTGGGGAGTCGATCAAAGGCCTAAGCATGACGGAGATCACGTCTCTGCAGTCGGCGTTCAAGTCGAACACGACCTGTGGATACGACATGAAGCGCATCGCTGATCGTACGTGGATGACGGTCTTAGCTCTTCGCAAACAAAATCCAGAGATGTCCGAGAACGACCTACGCACTTACATGAGCACGTCGACCCTCGTGTTGAACGACATCCCGATCGCGACAAACAACTGCATGCAGGAGCTGATTGCTGAGTCAGGCGAAGAAAAAGCATGCTACCCGCGCCACGCTACGGGCAACGTTAGGAGTCATTGTGGAAGACCTGATCAAGTCTGGAACGAGCAATAATGGCACCTTTTTCACCGCCGAGAGGTACGCGCAAGGTTGCCGACAAAGCGTTATCATTTTACGGCGTTTGGGATATCAAGGGCATCACGAATGTGGTCGGAGAATACCTGCAGACAATTTGTGGACCGACAAAGTTCGTCAGCGACATCGACGATGGTCCTGTGGACAAATCATTGGGTCTGAAGACGACTGGCAAGGCCTTCAACGGCAGCACTGGTACATGGACAAAGGAAGGTGATGGCATGGCCACCATCACTTTCCAGAGTAGTGACACGAAAGACGTGACCGTGAATATCATGTCCGCCGGTAAAAAGGTCGACAAGGTGGACGTCTCGGCTGGTGGGGCTGCGACTTGGAGCTCAAACATTACGGCGCTAGGAGGGAAGACGTTGTACCTGGACCGTTGGCGTCCGGACACATTATAGGGCTTCCTGGTTCAGGCGGCGGGTCATTGCAGGCATCGTGCCTGTGACCTTCAAGTCGCTGGATCACTTCATCCCGTGCTACCGTGACCCACCGAACCCACTCAAAGCGCAGGAATACCAGTGCTTCGAAAGTGTTCGCATTCGTGTGAAGGACAAGCAGAGCATTCCCGGATGGTCCAAATCTATGTCCCAGACTTCACTGAATACGCGACCCGCTCATGTCGAACACTCTCTAAATGATGAAGTGCTGGGCTATTTGGAGGTTCCTCATCGAAAGCCTGAAGAAACTCCATTGCCCTCTCGAAACAACCAAGAAGTCGTCGAACCGGTGCGCAGCAAGCAAAGATTGGGGACATCTTCCGAATCGAGCGAATTAGGTGATATCGACATTTCTGCGACGATTTCTACTCGTGAATTTACCCTGGAAACGGATGATCGGAATGAGCTCGACAACGAGGCCGTGGTTTTATCGGGGTCCACTCAAGATAATGAGTGAAGTTGAACCGGAATCAACCATTCTAGAGAAACATGTTATCCACGAAGAGTTAGAAGTAACGTCTGAGGCGACGTTGAAGGTGCTTCACACTAACCCCGAGCGGGAAATTGCGACACAACGCGAAAATATTGCATTGCCAGAAGAGAGTTTGTGGCAACCAGCAATACAAGTAGGAGGGGCTGCAGGAGTCAGTGATGCTGATGTGGAGATTGAGGTAGATGGTACTGAGAACGAGGCACGTGATGAAAAGATTCAAGAAGTAGAGCTTGCTGTGGACGAAAGCGAGCTGGAATTTGACCTCGTGGATTTTGACATCGTGCTAAAGAATACTATGATGCGAAGTCGAACGGATTCGTCGAGGAGGTCAAACCGAGTACAGTTATCGTTGTCGACGAAGAAGAACCAGAAAAGCTGGTGTTACCCAGAAGCAATAAAGGTGAAACATTTGAAGTGGCCGCGAAGAATACCAAGGTGAGAGAGTAGAGATGAGTCAAACCTGAAAGCCAGCACATCCGAGACGTGATTTCCCAGCCAAACTACTTGATGCCGTTAGCGATCCTACGCAGCCGACTGGCGCCAATATGAAGAAGAAAACCTCGGTGAAGCAAAAGAGCCGCCGCAGTCGCCAAGTCAAGAAGTCTTTGGAGTCGGTTGTCGTGGACAATGCAGAACCAGCTGCTGCGGTGTAATGGTAGACAAGCTTTTAGTTTTAATGATAGGTCTTCGAAGTATTTTCTATTTGCCTGAACACGTTTGTGCTGAATGGTTGTCTGCAACGCTCTAATACTGCTCGACGGCATTTAGCGACGCTAAGCTCGCAGTAACGAGTTCCAAGACAAGCTGACGAAGTTACTGGAAACTGATCATGCTTCACGTGAATGTGAAGCAGCGAAATAAGCCGAGCTGCACGATCGAGAACGATCATCGCAATTACACCACGGACGCTACTTCCGATGAACTTTGGGCTCCTGTGATTGCATCGCGTAGGACCTCAGCTAAACGGTAGAACTTGGCACTCTCGATTTGTGCGTTCTCGCGATTCGCCTCGCATAACTTCTCCTGCAAAGCGATCTTCTGCTCCATGTGCTTCTCTCGAAGCGTTAGCTCCCGCTCTCGTAGTTCGACCTCCTTCTTGTAGCGCACTTTCTCGAACTCCAGACGCTCGCGGTCCAGCGCGATCTGCTCCGTCAAATGTTTCTCGTAGTCAAACGTGCCCCGAGAGCTAGCTGCTGACCCTGTCGCCGCACTCGGAGCTGCACCTAAAGCCACACCACAAAGAAATCAGTACGCGATTTATAACTAGCGCAAAATAACCAATTGAGCAGTACCATCTGACTTACCGTTGTAACTCTGACGTCAAACAAAGTGTCAAAATTCACCAGTACAGAACCACAATCAGCCCAATGATTCAACACTAAACAACATCCGCAAAACGTACCAACGACGCCGTCATCTGCGCCCCGCTTTGACTACCACTCGAGTTATGCGTGCAGTGTGCTGCCTGCGCCGCTGCAGCTTGTGCAGCAGCATGTTGTGCTTCACTGATGGCCGCCGCCTGTGCAAGTGCCTGCGCTTGAGCGTACGCAATCTCCGACTCTGCATTGAGCACCACGTCGTCCATGGGCAGGTGGTCGTACGTCTGCAGCTCGCCCTGGAGCTGCAGATAGCGCACACAGTGTCTCCTGCTTGGGTAGTTGCTCGTACTCGGCCCATCGCCGCGGGTGGGCACCCTGCAGATGGCTGCGGATGTTGTCCACCTAAACGCTCGGAAGAACTTGGTGGTGGTCAACGAGCGTCGCCGCCGCTTCTTCGAGTCGTTGCCTGCCTCCTGATCTGCCTGCACCAGCTGCTCGTACTTGCCCTCGCGACCGAAGGCCTTGCAGAAGCCGCACATGGCCAGCAGCACGTCCCCGGACACGGCGTCGCGCTCGATGGCCAGAAGGCCGAACTCCATCTCGTACTTGGGCTGCCAGTTGTGGCGCCGCGCCTGCTTGCTCAGCGAGCGCCGCTTCTGCGCCTCCTCATCTTCGTCTTCGTCCTCGCGCTTGCGACGCGCACCTGCCAGTTGCTCATTCTCCTCGAACTTCTCGAGTGCCGGCGTCGCCAGGAGCTGATCGCGCGACTCCATCAGCGTTCGCTATGCGAGGATACTTAGTGTCCACCACCCAATTTCAGGTCCACTACAGATTAAAATACAGGGTTTTATTTTTAACATGTAAAAGAATAAAATATTTCAGGTGGGGCACACATAATTTCGAAATGGCTACATTAAAGTTGAAGTTGTTGAAGTTGTGCTAGCTAAAGTTAGTGCTGCTGTTGTCAGATCTGATTGAACGACGGACGACTACCATGGCGGACGCGAGCGGGACGACGACACCAGGCAGTGAAAATGGGCGACGACGCAGCTTCAACACCAGTGTGGCCAAGACCCTGCATTTAGAGGAGGCGAAGGATCTGAGCAAGCAGAAGTACGACTCGCCGTTCGACGCGAGTCTCGTGGCCGCTCGTAAGCGCTCGCAGCAGGAGCGACTATGGGAGATTTTCACGGCCTACACCTTGCAGATCTCGAGCGAAGACCCCACACGCATCCGCATCGTGAACGTGGTCAAGCTTCTGCAGGACTGCGGCATTATTGACGGGAAGAACACCGAAGAGGCGAAAATGATCGAAAGGAGGTCGCCATCGTGTGTGAAGCTTTCCTGAAAACCCCCCAACTGATCGTGATAGCAGCAAGAAATTAGATTTCACTGCGTTCCTCGCTCTGCTTCTGCATTTTGCAAAAATGGTGCGAGACCGCGGAGCTCATTGTGATTTTTGTTTAGCGCTTGACTGTGAAGATGTTGTCTGCTACTTTTGAAGTCAGGAGACCGGGATCCAAGCCGAGCGTACGATTCACTTGTGCGCACCTGTTTGGAAAAGCAACCAAAGTCGAGGTATGTGGTGGCTACAACAAAAACAAAACTCAAAAGTTGGCTAACGTGGTGCTAGAATCCGTGTGGTTGTCGAACAAGAACTGCAGGATTGCAAGAAAGTTCTTACTGCCTTCGAAGATCCACTTACAAAAGTAAGTTTAGATCCCTCAACACGTACCACAATTGCAGTGATTATCCTGTGCCGCGCGTGCTGTAGATCTTCCTGTATTACGCAGCGCAGAGTCATAGCAAGCTCGAAAAGATCGACACGAAAATGGCACAGTTTTGCCCGTCTCACATGAGCTACGCAGAATCTGTCGCGTATGGGCGCAAATATGGTATCATTGCACACGGTGTGTTAACAACGACCGAGTTCGGAAGCATCTACATCGACAGCCTCCCCAAAACTCCTACCACAGAATACGACCGGGTTCTGACGTACGACGCATTCTGTGAGATGCTCGTGCGCTTATCAAAGATGACATGTCTTGATAAAACTCTTCCTGCGGATCGAAATCTCAAGTATGAGGGCCCTGTAAATATTCCCTCTTACGCATTGCTCACATTTGTATGCTGCTACTCATTAGAGGTTTACTACAAGTGATGTGGCTAGCTTTGGCATCATCTTCGCCCCGCGCTCTCAAAATCACAGACGTCCTCAAATCGGATCGTATAGATGTGCGTAACAGCTCGTAAAGTTGCTCTTAGTTCTTGCGAATGATGAAATAACTGACATTTTTTAAACACTCTTCCAGGTCATCAAGCACTTCCTGATTCATTTCGAGAAGTACTGGAAGAAAGAACGCTATGAGTATGTACTTGCTTTTGATCTTTTCACCTCCTCCTTGTGATCATCATTATTCTGCTTTCATGTTAGGAATTATTTTGGAGATCGACCGACCTCCGTACGGGAGACCGTGATAAACTCACCTTCTCTACCAAAGCCACCGATGCCTCGTCGTTTGAGTTTGAACTCCCCGCCAACAAACAAGACCAAAACGCTTCCACGCAGGCTCAGCATTCAGTCTCTACCTGCCCCAGCTTCGCTGGAATCCAAGACGATGTAGCTTTACGAACGTGTATATTCAAGTTAGCGACTGCCACTTTGCACCCCTGAAATAATTTTTTTCAGAGAACACTCATAACATTAAGGAGGGGGTCGATGTAAGAAACGATCACTACTACCATGTACTTCGAAGTATATGGTAATATTCGATCTACTCAACCAATCGCGCTCGGAAACTTTGAGTAGAGCTCACAATACTCGTTCATGATTATGCCAGGATCGATAAGATAAACTATTCATACATGTGGGCGTACATGGGCGTTGACTGCACCAAGTGCACTGCGTACTCCCTCCGCCTTTCCAATAGAAACTCTGTCAATGGCCGATCGATGAACGGCACACGGAATGGTTTCGAGCTCCCAGGCGCAGCAGTCGCTGCCGCAATGAAGTCAAACGCGTTCTTCGGGTGTACGATGTTGACATGAGTCAATACGCTATTCTCATTGAACCACGAGAAGGGCCATTGGTCGTTCAAATCCGTCAACAATCAATTGGACTACAATTCAGGGCGCTTTCAAACTAGCAGATACCAGCTCTCCAAAAGCTTGGGGTTTATGGTGCGGCTCCACTTTTTCTTCAGTTCGACAATCGTGCGTACAACAGCAAGCGGTTCAAGATTTTGAATTGACCTGCGGTCGACAAGTAGAACATCAGACGTTCCTCTCATAGACAATGGCAACCGAGGGTCAGAAACTGACAAGAGCGTCTCATCCTTGGCGACATCCAGCCATGATAGATCCTTCTCGTCCAGAACTGTCTTGAGATGGGTCTCCAGATACGCCGTGTAGTTAGTCCGCTGAGTGTCTGCATCTTTCAAGACGTCCAACCAGGTATACGGCAGAATACGTTCATCTGACGAGTGGGCTCATCAAAAGTTACGTATTCGTGACTGAGTCGCATTTTCTTTGCCATCCGTTCTTGGTGCTCTGAATCAAGGTCGGACAGCAAGTAGATCGGCCGCTTCGTAGCTCGGGCCTCAAACGCTTTTTTATCTCCGTCGCCACAAAGTTTCCAAACACGTCAATTGAGGGTAAACCAGTCACAATAGCCTCCGATCCCGCACATCCAGGAACATCCACCAGCACGTGAATGGGGCCATTTCCTTTTGCAGCTTCCCTATGGTCGACTTGAGCGCTCACGTCTTCCTCTGATAAACCAGCAAACGCGAGCTCTGCCCCCATCGCCATCAGAACTGTCCGACCAGTGGGCCCCACGCCGCTCAACACCTCGTTCTCCGTCAGCCATGTGCCATTTTCCTTCTTCGCCTGGGACAACACCAGGTCGTTCGCGTCACAGGTGACCGTCACTGGTTTCTCCGCTTTGATTTGATTAACTTCTTCAACTGATACACCGTCGCAGCATCGTCGATCTCCACAGTGAACACACTTATCGCTCCACCAGCGAACGCACAATTTAGCAAGAGCTTCACCGAAATTCGACATCCATCATGGGATGAGACGATGTGGAATATACAACGCAAAACACCTCTCTAGCTTTACGAACGTGTATATTGTAGTAGGTTGCAGTCATGAAAATATGGACATGGCTCGTGCTGTACCTGCTGCACTTCTATTTGCTACTGTGGGTGACTTCTGCTTATAATGCAATGGGCTGCAAAAGCGAGAAGCTGCCCGTACCCACGCGCGGGGGCTGGCCGAGCACCAATCGAGCGGACGGACTCTCTAGCTTGTCCACCAGCCCACCCAAAGCGGCCTGCGACAGGAACTTCATGGACGTCTCGAACGTAATTTGCTGAATAGACGAGCCCTTGTTGTTCATGCCCATACGGTTGAGCGGCATGTATCCGCCCTGCGCAGTCATGTAGTCGGCAAGCAAGCTCAAGTGACGCGGGTCGACACTGATACCGTACACACCGAACACATCCATGATCTGCTTCGAAATACTAGCGCGAGCGGCCTCGACACCGTGCGTCTGTAGCACCTTGTAGACGTCGTTGGTAGCAAGGTTGTTGACATCCAGGATGTCGTCGAAGCCCCAGATCTCCTGGAAGTTGAGACCTTCCGTCTGCACACACGGCTTCTCCTCCTGCTCCTCACCAATGCGTTGGTTGATCAGGTAGCATCGCGAAATACCTGGGCAGTACTGCACCAGCACCTGCTTCGCGACCTTCTCCACGAGCGGCACCATCAGCAGTGTCTTCGAGTGCGTCGGGAAACGCAGGTGCAACTCCACGTAACTTTTCTTTTGTTGCATCCGCAAAACACAAAGTAAGGATTCTTGCGCACACTGTTCGACACCTCCAGGGACTCCATGCCATCGACAGCGAAAGACTTCTGCTGGGTGGGTTCGTCATCCGAGCTGTTCGCGTCGTTGTTTGTCTTGTTACCCGACATCTCATCGTCTGAATCGCTGTCCGAATCATCGTTCTGAGCCTTGCGAATCTTTTCATCCTCTTCGTCCATCTCACCATAGCCCTGGACTTCACCACGGCTGCCGAAGCGGAAGTACCCTGCTCGTCGTCATCATCATCGTCATCATCGTTCTTCTTTTTCCGGTCAGATGCCGCAGGAGCAGTAAAGTTGTTAGATTCCGCCTTAGCAGAAACAGCCACACCACTCTTCTTCATCTCACGAGAGATTAGCGTGAGCAATTTGCTCTAAAGCTCAGCCCAACAGAGTTAAACACCTGATCCGCACTCAGTCCGAAAACGCTTAATCTCCTTCAGCTGGAAGAAGGTCAAACGGATCTGGTAATCACGCACCCACAGAATACCATTTTCGCTGCTGTGGAACTCGTCCTTCACGCGAACACCGTCAGTACTGTTAATGAGCTCCGAAAGAGCAACTTGGTTCAAACGCTGTTCCACCTCCTGGGCCCTTGACGATTCAACATCGTCGCGAAGAGGAATAGTCATCATAGGGAGTAGACATCTTCTGACTAGCCGTCATGATAATTTCACGCAAACGCGGGATACCAAGAGTCACATTAGCAGCACCGTGACCAGCAAGATGGAATGTGTTCAGCGTCATCTGCGTAGACGGCTCACCAATACCCTGAGCAGCCAGGATACCAACGCACTCGCCAGGAGCACACAAGCGCAAGTAGTTGACCCACACCAAAAGCTGGAAAGCGTCCGGGCTCACCGTGTGGCTTTGACTGCATAGCATCGCGATCAATATCGTCATTCTCCGCGTGCTTGCTCTTTTTAGACTTCTTGCTCTTCTTCTTCTTCTTAAGTTCCAGGCAGTACGATGGGTTGCGCTTGTTGTAGCTGCGAAGCTTATCTTGGATTCTCTCTGAAATCAACCCAACGTGATCGTTCAGCGGCAAACTCTGCATTACAGGGTCCTCAAGAGAAATATTGATGATGTCAACGCGACCAGACATAGCACGAGTTGCGTTTGTCGGTTTGTTAGCCTTGAACTTGGTAGTGCGAGGAACGCCGAACGCCTTTAGACCCGTGTCCAGGTACTTGATGTCGTACTTGCACTCACGGCCGTCCTCGTTCTCCTCTGCCACAGCCACGATCTCGGCAGCGTGGAAACCCAGCTCAATGCTGCCACGTTTCCACTTTGTCTCGCCCTGTTTTAAGCGACGGCACATAGCCTTCACACCAGGCTTCAGCATCGATGAGGTGCTGGCAAAGTCGTTGTCCTTAGCGACGCGAACTTCCTCGTGCAGCTTCAAGGGCTTCATGATGTCAAGCTTCGTCTTCTCGAAAAACGTAGCATTAATGCCGTATTTGTGCGAAATACTGCGATGGTTCATTGCCTGGAAGTCGAACTGATCATCCTTTCCTGACAACAAAGCACTTTGCACGGGGTCGACACCATCTTCACCGTACAGGAACTGAATCACGTTACCATCACTGTTGCGGACAGTGTGGTCGTAGCCGACTTGCAGATCTTCAAGGTGCTTGATCAAACAACGCTGCAGGTAACCACTACGACTGGTTTTCACAGCAGTATCAACAAGACCCTCACGACCAGCCATACAATGATGGTAGTACTCCTGAGGGCGAAGACCAGTAAGGAAACGATCCGTAACGTAACCACCAGCGCGCGGGGCAGGGTCGAAAGGCTCAAACGATGGTAGAGAACGACCGCTGCACAGGATAGGAACACGACGACCCTCAAGAGCCTGTTGGCCAAGTCCACACGAAATTTGGGAGTGGTTCACCATCGAACCCTTAGCACCAGTCAGCACCATGAGCGAGAAGTTGTTCTTCGGGAACGCCTTCGACTGACCCGAGGGCAAACACGTCTTGATAATGTCACTGTTAGATCCGTGAACGCAGCCCATCATATGGGCATCCAGAGCCTTGGCGTTGTCGGCAGCGTCGGTTCCAGAGAGAAGTGTGCGCATGCGATCCCGGATCTGAGTACGCTCCACCTCATTCATTCGGCGTTTCTTGCCATCCTTCTCAGACTCACTCTTCTTCTCCAGCAGGTCAGTCAAGCCAGCAAATTCAGCATAGGCCTCTTCACCCATGACCTCAGAATCCTCGACAAGCTTGCGACGACGTTTCTCGGCCGCCGTGTTGAGTGTCAGATCCTCCATAGCACAAGTGTGACCAGCAAACTGCAGGTAGCAAGTGAACAGACGGCCAAGCGCAGACAGAAGGTCGGCGGCAATACGAGCACCGTACACCTCGTAACATGCGTGAACCATACCGTGCATGCTAGCACCAAATTGACTCTTGTCAGAATACCCTGAAGAAGCTCGCCATCACGAAAGATCACAATGTGCTCGTTGTTCGCCGAGCCGTAGAGGTCTCCCTTAATCTTGGACTTGCTGTCCAGATTCAGAGGCGGAAGGCCCTTCGTCAGTAGCTTAAGCACCGAGGTAACCACTTGCTTACCCGTCAAAGTGGTTCCGGCTTCAGGATAGCAGGCGCCACGGTCTCAATGTGCGCCTTCTCAGCGCCGGCATCCTCCATACTAGCCCAGGCATTGTACAGCAGCTGCATGTACATGTCTTTCGTGAGAAAGTATCACGTTGTGTAAGTTTCACACCCGAGTCAACGTGGTCCTGAATAAGACCACGTAGAGGAGATCCATCCGTTGGCACAATGTACTGGTTGTCATTCGAGGCAATGTTGTAAGCCTCGAACGAGCCAATTCATTCTGCGGGAAGTGCATGTTCATTTCATCACCATCGAAATCGGCGTTGAACGTGTTACAGTTGGCATAGTGCATGCGAATGGTCTGCATCTTCGGGTTCGTAAGAACACGCGTGGTGTGCGCCATAATACTCGGCTTGTGCAAGGTCGGCTGACGGTTCATCAACACAACATCGCCCGTCTTCAGGTGACGCCAAACACGCTTCACGCGGTTCTTACTGGTACCCTGGGCACTCGCTGAGCGCGTGAGTAGGGTTTTACTGATAGCTTCACGCTGGTGAGGCGAACGTTTGCTCAAATCGATGAGGCGACCATTTTCGCTCTCCACAAAGTTTGCGCCGGGGTGCACATCAGGTCCGTTGATAACGAGCTGACGCATTTCCTCCACGTTCCACGGCGTCACGGGCTGAGGGTACGTGAGCGTCTTGGCAAAACGCAGAGGCACACCAATCTGACTGGTACTGATGTACGGGTCAGGAGAAATAACCGAACGAGCGGCGTAGTTCACACGCTTACCCATCATGTGTTTGCGGAAAAGACCTTCCTTCTTTTCGATAACCTGTTTGATACCCTGCGCGACTTCGGTACCCGGTTTGGCCTTGCTGCTATCGACAAGGAGGTTGACAGAGTTCTGCAACTCCGTCCAAAGCGCAAGCTTACGCGAGAGGTTAACCTGTGTCTCCTTCTCTGCATCCTCCTCGTCCGAAGTCGTGGCACCTTGGCGCTTGTAGTAGTCGCCCTGCACGATACTTTCGGAAAGGGTCATAATCTTAGACAGGTGTGAGTTTTGACCATGCTCGAACTGCTTGTCGCCCATGAACACGGGCGGGCGGAAACGAGGGCGGCAACAGGAATTACATTCAGGAAGAACTTGCGCCAACCGTCGGGCTTACGGCCCGAGAACGTCCGCTGGCAATGTGACGGTCACCGTAAAGCAGTTCCATGAGGCCGTCCTCGTTCTGCCACATCAGCTGCAGCTGCGACTGCACCTCCAAGGGTGGCAGGAACTTGCTGCGCGACGACGAGTCCTCCGTCATGGCGTATTTGTCTTCATCATCGTCCAAGTCGGACTCGGAGTCGTCACCATTCACAGGGTCATCCTCAACGTCTGACACATTGCCACGGATCGTGTCCAGCGCCGACGTGACCGTCAGGTTCTTGGATCGGTTGACCTTGCGCGCGCGCAGCCCCATGAGGGAAAATCTTGGCGTTCGCGTCCTGTCGAAGCGCCGGAGAGATGGCTCCACAGTTCTCGCACTTGTTCTTCATGCCCTTGAGGAATCCGTCGCGAGCTTCTCGCGCTCCACTTCAGCAAGACGAGGCAGTGGACGCAGCAGCTGTGCCTTGCCATTGTTGCTACTGAGACTCTTAGACAGCGCCAGACGCTCGTACTCGTCAGAATGGCCTGCTGACGCTGCAAAGTGCGCTGCGGAGCTTCGTCTTCTACGCCGTTGCGCTGCTCGAGTAGTTCGCCCAGCTGGGCCGCCTCGTTCTCGAAGCCATTGTCCAGCAGCAGGACCTTGACGCGCACCACACGGGAGCGCGCGCTGGCCACGCGGAACTTGTGGCACGTGAAGCACTTGCGCTTAAGAAGGTTGAACATCTGGCCGAAGAGCACGGGGCTGTACACGGGCACAGGCAGCTCGATGTGGCCCAAGTGGCCGGGACACTCCTTCTGCGTCTGGTGGCACGTGGGGCAGATCATGTTGAAGTCCACGGGTCCGAGCGCCGGGTCGTACAGACCGCCCACCACGGGGTTGTTGAGCGAGTCGAAGCTCAGGCGACTCGTGAGCTGCTTGACGCTCAGGTCGCGGATCTCGGCGTCGCTGTAGAAGCCGAGGCCACCTCCGCCACCTCATGACGGAGGATGGTCTGGTGTCTGGCCGAGTCCATTGGCTTGGCTGCTTACGTCTGCCTAGGAATGCGCACTGCCGGGTTGAAAATCTACTGGTGGGCACTAAACGACGCCGTTACAGGATTGTGGCCAGTCAAGTCGAGGCGAGTTTCAGCCAATAAGGAGATAGTTGATGGCAGTAAAGTGGGTGTGTTGAACTAGTGACGAAGCCGAAATGGCTACATTGATGCGCTGGTGATCTATGCCTCCTCGTACATGCCGCAGTCCGCGATGACGACGGGAAGCGTGGGCTTGTCACCCTTGTCCGTCTCCAGGTCCTCCAGGCGCTGCACCAGCTCGAAACCTTCCACGACCTTGCCGAACACCACGTGCTTGTCGTCCAGATGAGGCGTGGGCACCGTCGTGATGAAGAACTGCGAGCCGTTCGTGCCGGACCGGCGTTGGCCATGGACAGCAGACCCGGCTCCGTGTGCTTGAGTCGGAAGTTCTCGTCCGGGAACTTGTCACCGTAGATGCTCTCACCGCCCGTGCCGTCGCGCGCGCGTGAAGTCTCCGCCCTGGATCATGAAGCCCTTGATCACGCGGTGGAACGCGCTGCCCTTGTAGTGCAGCGGTTGGCCCGTCGAGCACTCACCCTTTTCACCCGTGCACAGCGCGCGGAAGTTCTCGGCCGTCTTCGGGCACACGTCCTTGTACAGCTGCATCACGACCTTGCCAGCGTCCTCCTCGCCGATCTTGACGTCGAAGAACACCTTGGGGTTGTTGGGGTCCAGCTCCAGCTCCGTCTCCACCTCCGACTTATCGTCGTACATGGACACCTTGCCGAACAGGCCGCCGAATACAGCCTTCTCCTTCTGGCGCGCGTCCTTCATCTTCTTCTTGAGCACTTCGAGCTCGCGACGCACCTCGCGGTTGGCCGGTTCCAGCTTGCCGGCAGCCAGCAGGTCCTCCTTCGCACGCTCAGGTCGTTCGTGTGCATGCGGCCCACACCACGACGGTACAGCGCCTTGACGTTCGTCGGGTCGTTGTTCAGCGCCTTCGTGGCGACAGACACCGCCTCCGCGTAGTCGTTCACCTTGAGGTACGCCATGGCAGCATTCAGAAGCACGTGGTCTGCAGCTGCTTCATAGCTTTCTTGTCCTCGTCTGCGACGTCGTACATGTCCTCCATGTACGACGCAGCCTGGTGTACGTGGCCGCCGCGGCGTCAAACTGCTTGGCCTTGAACTGCTCCGTGCCCTTGGCCTTGAGCTTGGTGGCCTCCGCGATCTTCTCCTCCGTGTCCATCTCCCACATCTCCTTGGCCTTGGGGCTGAAGCCCAGCAGCTCCACGTCGAACTTGAGCGTGGCATTGGCCGGGATCTTGGGCGGACTGCCGCTGGCTCCGTACGCGTACTCGGGCAGGCACGTCAGCACCGCTTTCTGTAGTCACAAAACGTCAAACCATCAGTAAACCAGCTACTAATACACCGTATTGACTGCTGCTATTGGCGCACACCTCGCCAATTTTCATGGACGCGAAGGCCAGGTCCACGCCTTGATGACGTTGCCCTTTCCCAGCACGAACTTGAACTCCGAGTCGCGGTCGCGAGAGCTGTCGAACTTCGTGCCGTCCAGCAACGTACCGGTGTAGTGAGCTGCCAAAAGGTGCACAAGAGCCACAACGTTAGAGGATCTCTGCTATTGCAGTCAATTGGGCTACGAGTTATACCGGTACGTACCGCGGATCTCGTCGCCGGCGGGCGGACACTCGCCTGATCCCTCGACGTACGTCTCCTTGAGCACGCCGCCGTCTCCCGACAGGTCCACAGGCTCCTTCTTAGTAGCGTCGGTCATGGTTCAATCTCTTGGCTGTTTGATTTGTGAGTGTCAGGAAGATCTGGCGGCGGAAAATCGTTTTCTACGGGTTTTGAGTCCTCGCTATGGCATGTATGAATTCATAAAGGTATTTTTCAGTGTATTTTGCTTCAAGAGCTGTATCATCTATTTTAACATATATGGTATGACAGGTATCCCTAATAACAGGTGAAGCCATCGTGATATGGATTCGAATGTTCTGGAAAAAGTATCTTTCTTGTAGACGACCCATTTAAAGTTGGTTGAAGTGACCAACACTCCTTCAACGTAGCAGGTTGTTCTTGGCTGCGGCTGATGTGAGCGCCATCTCGCACTCCTCTTGGACGCGGAGGATCTGCGCTCGGTAGAAGGCGCGCTCCTTGTCGTGTCGACGCTGCATGCGCTCGCGGCCCAGTGGGGCGACCTCCAGCCGCATGGCAACCTCTCGCTCCATCTCGCGAGCCAATTCCTCCACTACCAGCGTCTGCAATTGGCGCGCGTAGCCTGTTTGGTCTTTTCTAGCAGCTCCGTTGTCAGAGTCAAACGCGTCGCTTCCGAGCCCGCGACGCTGCAGCTCGTGCCGAATCCCGGCAGTGAATGTCGAAAACTTTCCTCCGCTTTCTGTGGGAAGTTCATTCAATTGTTCTGGTTAGTGATGAAATGTACTGCATGTCAGATGATGCTGGATAGCTGGTACCTCCACTTTGGAGACTTGCTGTCGTTCCCAGTCGACATAGTCGCCCAGCACCCGTTGGGACTGCGTGTCACGGTGAGCAGCTCGAGTTGGTGAAGGTTGGGTCTTTGGTGGTTCATGATGCTGGGACGAAGGCAATTGAAGGATTGAGGCTGACGATGATCCTGGAACTGGAATGTCAACTGCTACTGGTGATTGCTGCAAGAGCTCGAGTCTTTCACCTGTCTCGGCATCAAACACGCCGTCCATTGCGGTGCGATGGCAGCAAGAACCATGAAGCAGAGATATAGCGGCTCTTATTTTTATCGCGAGCAGATATGTGAATAACTTCTTCAGCCGACCTTCGACAGCAACCGACACAAATACGAATGCCCGGTTCGTTGTCAAGCTCCACAACCGATTTAGGAAACTATGAAGCCCGATGAGAAGGAGGCCGAGAACATCCGTGTGGCCGTGCGATGTCGACCCATGAACGAGCGTGAAAATCGGGAACAAGCAGTCTCGTGTTTTACGTGTGGACCAAATGGTTCGGCCGTGCTTACAAACATGGATAACCCGGCTGAGAAGCACGAGTTCGGCTTCGATTTCGTCTACGGTTGCGACTCGGGCAAGAGTCCGTCTTTCAAGACATTGGCATGCCTCTGCTGGATCGAGCTTTCGGTGGCTACAACGGCACCATCTTTGCGTACGGACAGACTGGCAGTGGTAAATCTTTCAGCATGACAGGTGTGACTGGCGGATCAGAGTCTAGAAGGTCTCATTCCTCGAGTAAATCGCGCCATCTTTGAGAGAGTTGCTAAGGAACGCGTCGAATACCCCAACAAGCGCTTCCTCGTCGAGTGTTCCTTCTTTGAGATTTACAACGAAATTATCTACGACTTGCTGGACTCAGTGGGAATGGCAAGAAGAACAAAGGGTGGCCTGGAGATCAAGGAGCACTCAGTGCTGGGAATCTACGTGAAAGACCTACAGGAGCGTGTTGTGGAGACTCGGGGAAGAGATCGTAGACCTCATGGCAATTGGAGCACTGTCTCGAACTGTCGGCTACACACAGATGAATGCTGAAAGCTCACGTTCGCACTCCATTTTCACAATCAAAATTCACCAAAAAGATGCCGAGGACGAAACCAAGAGTTTGTTTGCAAAGATCAATCTTGTTGATCTTGCCGGTTCCGAAGCGTGCTGCGTCTACTGGAGCACAAGGAGATGAGGCTTCGTGAAGGCGCCAATATTAACAAGTCACTCAGTGCCCTGGGAAACGTCATCAATGCGCTCGTAGAGGCCTCCCGTGCCAGCAAAAAGGTGTTTATTCCTTACCGAAACTCGAAGCTCACGCGTGTACTGCAGGAGTCACTTGGTGGTAATAGTCTCTGCTCAATGCTTGCAACGCTTTCACCGGCCAGTATTAATTTCTCAGAGACGCTGAGCACCCTCAAGTACGCTAGTCGTGCTAAGAGTATCAAGGTGAATGCCAAGAAAAATGAGGCATCGTCACAAATTTCACAACTCAATGAAGAGATTGCGGCACTCAAGCAAAAGCTTCAGGACCAAATGGGGACTACGATGGGGCTCGACCCCAAGGAGAAGGATGATATCGTGAAGAAGTATGAGAAACAGATTCAAGAGATGGATCGTGTGAGACTGCAGACTTGGGAGGACAAGGCTAAGCTGTCAAACAACATGAAATGGAGCGTAAGAAGCTCGCTAGAGAGCGTGCGCTGGCTGATCAACGTATCCGTGAAGAGCGTACCAAGAAATGGCGGCTTCTTGAGGAAAAAGGCGACTTAGAGCTCATGATGCGTGCCCTCCGTGATCTAGATGGCAACAGTACGATTGCAACCGATGCTGTTGCTGCTTCTGTGGCAGTTCAATGGCTTGAGACGGCCCAGAAAGTTAAGACGATGGAAGGTGAAGCGAAAGACTTGCGTACACTCATTCAGGTATTTCGCGATTCACTCCAAAAAGACGTAGAGCTTTGGGCCCGGCGCTGTGGTCTTAGCCAAGATGCTGGCAGCACCTCCAAATCAACGAAGAATCTTTTGCCCCAGCGTCGAGAAGACTCGGCAGCTACGTCAGCGACTCACATGACCGCAAGCCAAATGGGCAGTAAGTTGCAGAATATCGGAGACGAAAGTGAAGCTGCTGAAGCTGGAAGGTCAGCTTGTCAGTGATCGCAGTGCACTCATCAACACGATGACTCGTGAGTTATTACGTTTAAAGGCAAGGCATGCACAGCTCAAAACGGAGCAGACTGCTGCATCAGCTGCTGCGGCTGGAAAGACGGCACCAAACGCTGCGCGAGGCAGCAAAAGCTACAAGGAAGAAGAACAGCTACTAAGAAGAACGCGAGCGTGGCTTATCCATTACGTTGGCTTTAGTACGGACTCAGCGTTCGACACTAGTTCAGTCCATCAAGAGCGACCGACAACGAATCTTTGAGTTCGCCACCGTTACCAAGCACTTTGTAAGTTTTGCGGACCAACACGTCGGTCTGTTACAAGATGTCACCACCAAAACACCTGAGGTCGCTCAGCAGCTTACTCGCTGGGAGGAAGCTAGAGCTAATCTGCTAGCTGTGTCAAAGGTCTGGGAAGAAACGTGGAAAGCCAAGGCCATATCTCAAAATGACAGCAGCTCTACAGATTATGTTGGGGACGGCGAAGTAGCTGCACTTGGGCTCGAGTCACGATTACTGCCAGATGAATGTCTGTCGGCCTCATCAAGAACACAAGACGCTAAGTTTACTAGACTAAATGGAGCCCAATGCTGGATCTCTGACCCACAAGACACCATGCCGTCGATAGTGATCGATTTCGAGCTTCCACGTATTTTGACTCGGTATCGGTACGAGGTGGTAGGTACAACCAAATGGAAGTTTGAACTCTTCAGCGGACTCACGATCAGCAGCACCAGCAGTTGGTGGCAGTTCCCAAGCCGCAACTCCGGTGGCTTCAACCTTTGTTTTTACCGAACACTGCTGATCTCCAGGTAATAAAAGCTCGGTACAAACTTGATGAAGTGGCTGGGACGAATGAATTGACGTATGAGCTGCTAAATCATGTCATGTCTTGGCAAGACTTGTTGAAAACGGATGTGATCCCTGCAAAGCTGTTCCTACGGCCACCTGTGCGATTCTTGCATGATCTGATTTCGGCGGTGATGCGAAATACAGGATTCGCGAACGACGCGATAACAGAAACACAGCAAGACTACTCCCAACTCACAACCAAAACCGAACGTGGAAGTATTTATCCGCTGTGCTCGACTATGTGCAGGGTTGGTATCAGCGTCAGCAACAGACTGTTGAGAATGTATCGAGTGTGATCATTGCAGCTACGACCTCGAACATTTTAGCAGGTAAGGAGCCCACAGATACACTCCAGTTCTTGGGGTATTTCGCGCTTGCAGCGATAGACCATGCAGTAAAGCACCCACCCGCACCACCCATTGTCCAAGAGCAGAGTGCCGCGAGTAGTATTCCAGCAACTGGGTCCGAAGCAGAAGCAGTACCTGAAGATACCCCACAAAATGGCTGGGTGACTCGCCTTCGAGTCGCTTCAAGCTTCACAGGCAATGCTGGCGACTGGCGTGACCTAGGCGAGTTTGATGCTAACTCGGATGCTGAAGAGTACGGTCTCAATTGTGCTGTCAGGTGACTCTAAGTCGGATGGAAGCAGAGCAGGTCGCTTTCTGCAGCTTACATGTACCAAAGTGGCATCACCGCGCTGCGTTACAGTGCGAGGTTTTCGGTCGGGAGGCACACGAGAGTAGTTCGCTCGCGCAAAATATTCAAGCGCTAGCATCAAGGCTCAAGCGCTCCTTGAACAACTTCGACACACCGTCGTTCTTGTGCTGGAAGAAGCTCGTGCTCTGTATGAGCGTGCTAAGGTTGCAGAAAGTGAAAAGCATGCTCAGTTAGCAAGTTACGGAGAGGAGCTGGCGAAGCTGAGGCTGCAAGTAGTGCTTGGGAGAAGAAGGAGCGCGAAATGCAAGAGCAGCACGCGCATCTTTTAGCTTTCAGGTAGAAACTGCAAACCAGCGCACATATCGAGAAAGCTCGCGGGGATAGCCTTCAAGGGGAGCTAGCTCAGACCACTACTCTCAGTCTGACGATTTCAAACGCCGTGGAGACTCACTGCAAACGCAGCTCGGCGAGAAAGATCATGAAGTACAAATGCTGTCCCTGCAAGCGGAGAACAGAAGCGTGCTCACGAGGCATTGCAGCAGACAAAACAGCAGCTCGAGGAGCTAGCTACCAACTTGCGCGCACAGTTGACAAACAACATGCAACAACAGGATGCGACTCAACAAGAAGGACAGTCAATGTTAGCAGAAATCAGTGGAGAACTCATGTCTGCCCGTGTGCAGCTGGATGAGCAGCGCCGTGCTCTAGAAGCAGCAGAGCTACAAAGCAAGGAACAAAAGCATTTGGACAGCAGCAGTATTCCTCCTTCAGCAAACACGAGGCTACACCATGGATGAAGCTGAGGCAGATGCAAAACTGAAAGCAAAAGCGGCGGAGGGCGAAGCCGCGCTCGAGCTCTTCATGATCAGCATGATGCATGAAGCAAGAGCTTGAACGCGCTGGCGGCCAGACTTTGCTCAAATTGGCTGCAGGAAGATTGGAAGCGCAGTGCAGTGCTGCTGGAGATGAGCTCGACAGCTGGAGAAGACGAGCCGAGGCAGCAGAGGCCGAGAGCTACAGACACAGGAGCCAGTCAACTAGTGCAGCAGAAGATGGACCTAACAGTGCTAGCACTAACAGTGGTGAATCAGAATCGGCTGCTCGGGAGAATGAAAGGCTGCTCCTGGAGGCCCAAACAAACGATCTTCGTCGGCTAGCTGATCTAGAAGATGGAGGCTAAGGTGCAGACACTAGAACAAGAGCTTGGTATCAGCGAGGAAAGTCACGACAAGCAGAGCAGTCGCTGCTTGAGTCTGCCAAACGTGTGAAAGAGCTCGAAGAAACTGAGGAAGAATTACAGCTCAATTGCAGGTTGTCACTGAAGAACGTGACTCTGCACGACAGAAGGAAGAGCGGTTTTCACCGAGACTAACGAAAAAGACCAGGAAATCGAGCGTATTCGCGACGGCTACAGTAAAGGACTGGAGATTTTTGCGTAGTTCGTAATATGCATGCCTCGTCGCTAACGCTCGTACGTGCCGACACTGTTTCGTGAATTAGTGTGGGTTACGGACCGAATGAATTCGAAGAAGACGAGCTCAGTGAGCTTCAGGAGCAATTGGAGCGCTATCAGTCTCTATTAGAGATGACGGGTGCCAAAAGGTGGAGGCAGCGAGACCTCAGTTCGACAAAACCCGAAGGACGACAAGTTGGGCGCTGAGATTACTAAGCTATACGTACTAGCCATCGGTGCGAGTCTGGTGAGTGACACTATTTCAAGATGCTAACGAAAAATCTTTTGGTGCAGGAGCGGCGGATGCAGCAACAGGAAATGAAGCAATGCTAGCAAAACTCGCGGAATGGATTCAGTTGTCGAAAACGTCGACCACTTCTTCCACCGACGGAAGTACAGCCCCAGCTACAACAACCATTTATCGACACGAACAAACCTGATGACAAAGCTGCAAAACGCTCAGTTACTGCTTCTGTTGAAGTCACTAAAGAGAAGCAGAGCCGCAAGATGTACCAAACGGCATTGCCCTAGTGGTGTCGATAATGACGAAGCAGACTACGACGACGATTTCGACGAGGGCGATGATACGGACGAAGCGCGCAAGCTCGACGACAATCTACTGCCGCGAACGCTTATCAGCATAAAGACTAACCAATTTCGGGCGTCTTGCTCTTATTCTGATATGTACGCTAGATATGCTAAAAGTACCTTGTTGGCTTCATGACGGCGTTAACACTAAAATTGTCCTCTTCGCTTCAGCTGTTGCATCATGTCCTTAGCCGAGCTTCAGATCGATGCGTCGAAGTCAGACAGAGCCCAACCTTCCTGACCACCATTATCGAAGTAACGAGGAGGAGATCGCGAAATACACAAGGACCGACCTAGTCAATGCTGCCACTGCAGTTGGTGCTGCGACCGGAACGGGCGGAAAGCGGCTTGCCAACTCCTCCACGCTCTCGCCAAAAAGCGCCTCTGCTTCGTCATCAACTCCCCGTGCAAGCTTACTAAGCAGGCCGTTGGTTTTGTTCCCGTGCAACATCCATATAGGTCTCCACCAACACCAAAAACATCTCGTCGTCGGTCTCGGCACCTGGCAATTCACCATGGCACATGGATGACAATGGAGCGAGTCGGCTCAAGCGTGTTGGACCTACCGCGAATCTGTATCAATTTTTTTCGAGGCTGTTGTTTCGACGGCGTCGAGCGTTGCCAAACAGTTATCGATACGGCATCAACAATACTATTAAAGTGGTGGAGTGGAGACCAGAGGGTGAATCGACTACACTGGAGGGTCGTCAGGCGCCAGCCGAGGCGTGCAGGATCTCGACGTCATTGTGGAGGAGAACAATCGGCTCAAGCATGCTGGAGTTGCAATGACACGGCATCGCCAGACGGGCCACCAGCATGCTGGAAGAAGGCGCGGACCTCTGGAAGAAGCGAGCAGAGGTGCTGTGGTTACCAAATTCTGGAGGCAGAG